>OZ001670.1:4165459-4431676 GCA_963924145.1 Pyrausta purpuralis | reverse complement strand
TCACACTTAGTTTGTGACTTGGTTAATTTTGTGAATAGTAATGTTTTATTTAAGAGTACTATGGATTCTTCTTTGATCTGAAAATGTTAAGAAGTTATTATTTAGTGTTATTCCACAGGATGACTTGTGGTTAACATCCATCTATATGAGTATACTAATACATAATAATTAAGATAGAGAGTGTATTTGCGTCTTTCTTTCAGGCTTGAAAAACTATTGTGTTTAATTGATAGTGCACTTTCCAAGAAAGTATGTAGACATAACACTACCACCAATATTATTGTAAAGTTTCATCAAAATCCATCCATCAGTTTTTGTGTGAAGGAGTAACAACTAACAAATATACACACTCTTATTATCTCACACAAACACTAATGTTTGTGTGTCATAAACACCTTTATTAAACGAGACAGAAACCCTTATAGAGATGTTTATGACACACAGTATTCTTTAAGGAGAAACAAACTCACAAACATTTGCCTTAAAATATTAGTGTGATTTATTATACCTCATTCTCGCTATTGATCAAGCATTGCAGTGCATCGTTGGCTTTCGAGGCACTTACAGCAAATCTGTAACACTTTTTCAGTAAGTGGTAGCAGATGTAACACAGCAAAGGCGGTTTTCCATCTTGATTAGGTAACTGAAAAATTAAGTGATAGTCAAATAAGTTTAATTGATTAACAAGCAAAATACATAGTAGTGTATAATATTGGAATGTGTAAAAGTGTCCCCTTATATTATTTGCATAAATAAGTTACTTAAACTTCATTTCAGCAGTTCTTGAGATAAGCGCGTTCAAACCCACAAACTCTTCAGCTTTATAATATAATTAGCGCAAGCGCACGTTGTACTTAAGCTGCGAACATTATTTTGGTGCAGAGTTATGTTAAAACTGTGATAGCTCCTAAGATATTTATTGGAATCAAATGATATAAAGAGCAACTTTGTTCTAAATAAAATGCTTGTGATGATGAATGTATTTATTTTGATAAGAATAAATACCTGTGTGTATAATACACCCCTAAAAATGATGCATTATTTTTTTACAAATCTATTGACATAAAAAAGGTTGTAGTAAGTCAACCATAAAAGATAGACTTATGCTGTCGCAGACTTTATTATAGAACTCTTAATGCTGAACAATCCTGTCATACATGATTTTTGTGTAACTTTAGCGGTTGCTGCAGCATACGCAGCAGAAGCTCTCAAAAGGAATATCTTTCTCCCGTTTTCGCAACATTTTTCATTGCTGCTGTGGTCTTGTGAGTCGTATCTTTATGTTATATAGCTTAAAGCCTTCCTCGATAAATGGACTATCCAACATAAAAATAATTTTTCAAATCGGGCCAGTAGTTTCTGAGATTAGCGCGTTCAAACAAACAAACAAACTCTTCAGCTTTATAATATTAGTATAGATTACTTGAAAAATATTTTAAATAATATTTTGTGTAGACAACAAAAGCATATCTGCTTGTCTATAGGTATGTTAAATAAATATTTCTGTACGTAGGAACTATTGCAAATTTGTTCTAGCGGCAGAAAATGACTAATTTAAGGCTTATATGTTGTTACACTTTCACTCTTGTTACTTATTTACTTACTTGTAAAAAGCTCGCCTAATTACTTACTTGTTTGTTGGTGATTTTTTCATAGAACTCCCTCAAAGGTGCATTGGTTATTGCATAAATGGTACTGTCATGATCGAGGCATATTCTACAGAAGGTAAAACCTGGCATTTTTGCCGATTTCAATAAATTCGGTCAATACTTTCTTTACGTCTCTTGTCACTTACATATTACGTTACAAAGGCAATTCTTATTCAGCTAGCTGAAAAAGGATGGTTTAAATTCCGTGAATATTAAAATACAAACACAACAAATAACCTATTTTCACAAAAAAAATATCATTTTCACAAAAACCTACGAAGAAATTCACAACAATTCGTTCATGTAAACAAACCACAAACTAAAAATGACTATACCATAAACTACTGTCAAATTGACAGTATTTTTTTTTAAAACCTTAACTAGTGTTGTCCTCGAAGCTGGCTGCAGTTATTTTGAGCTGTTGCTTATGATGAGCTCTATCATTCAACCGTTTTATCGGTATGTTGTTGTTTTAGTCAGTCAGTGTATACTTGCTTTAGAACTATAGGCCAAAAAAAGTAAATACCTATTTTCAAAAATCTGTCAAAAAGCCGGGAAAAAGGAATTTGTTTGCTTTGGATCATAGAAGTAGGTACTATCCCCTGGATAATAATTTTATGGTTTGAATTGATTTGGCGCACTGAGCAAGTAGGTAAGTAATAATCTAACTGAGTAAGAGCCAAATAGAACGTAGTGATCATTACATGGGATAAAACTATCTATATTGTACACTATTTGAGGTAGATTTTCTTTAGAACCATAGGCAAAAAAATCTGACAAAACTATGGAAAGTCGGGTAGTTGTTGATGAACAAATTAAACTCTGGTTTCAAAACTGTGTAGTAGCTTTATTCATTATTATTATGGTACGCAATTCAACAATTAACATAAATGGCAAGATATATCTTTATGATAGACCTTCGAATTGCTAATATACCTGGCGGTCATTCTTACACGTATTTTCGTGGTTATTTCTTTAGATATCTTATTATGTATGTTATTTATCTTAGGGTCGATTTTACCAACGTCACTTAAGACTTGATACTTATCAAGCGAACAATTTTAAAATGTCATTCACATAAAATATGATTGCTGACAAATAGGTGACGATTTCAAATAAAGCGTATTGTAAGTATTTTATTCGACGAATATTTTTTATCTGACTTTGGGAATATCAGGCCTTAATGAAAATAATACATTTAAAAAGGCTTTATAGATTTTAATTTTATTAATACACCTTACAATGAAATCTTGATTTTATAACACTGGGGGTAGGAGGGAGGAGGTGTTCTCAATCAAAATAATGTTAATTTTTATCAATTCTAACTATAAACGGGTTTTCATACCAGACTGAACGAATGACAGTGTTTTTTTTACGAAAGACCGTAAAATTATGGTAATGAGTATGTCATATTTTTCTATTAATTTTTAGGATTATTTTGGGATACCTTTCACCTCTGCAGGACGTGGGACATTTTTGGACCTCCCTATTTCTCCGTGGTGTCAGTTCCATACGTAGTCAAATAATCGTCTAAATCATTAATTTTAGCCGTGTGCGAGGTAGGTGGCCGACGATAGAGCTCGCGGTGACAAAAAACAACAACATTGGAGGACGTCTATCACCATTTCTCAAGCGATTTTTTCACGAAATTTACGTATCCTTGCAATATAAATATTAACTTATGAGTAAAAATCTACACTAAGTTTGGGTGAGGTGTTTTCCGCACTTATTAGCCTCGCGATTGGGCCATTGTGAAAAATCGACACTTTACATTTTCATTATTGAATAGAATAAACGAATAATACAATATTTCATTGAAATAACTTAAGTTTAATTCATAAAGATGAAATAAGAAACCAAAAATTTGCGCACGGGCGGGACTTGAACCAGCAACTTCTTGGCTGACCGGGCCAAACGCTCTACCAATTGAGTTACGTGCTGTCAGTCCGACCTTGTGAAATTTGTGGTCTCTTATGGATACGTCATTACGCGTGACATTTAGCGCCATCTACCCGTCTGTTAGGCCCGGTTAGCCAAGAAGTTGCTGATTCGAAACCCGCCCATACGCAAAGTTTTGTTTTTTTATTTCATCTTTATGAATATAAAATATGACACTGTGAGTGTTAAAAACATTCGAAAACTTCAGGTTTAATTATTTTTCGTAATGACAGCCAGCCATTTGATATTTCAACGTCCGCTAATAGTTTCGAGGCGCCACCGTCGCGAACAGTCCCAGTAGATGGCGTATGCGTTCATTCATACATCACACGCGACCGGTTACGGACATTTAGCGAGATGTCTCTTCAAATGTCTTTGTTCTTTATAATTCTCACCGCATTTCTCGCAGGAGTACGGTTTCTCGCCCGTGTGAGATCTCAAATGTGACAACAACGACCTCTTCCTCATAAATTTCGCCTCGCACTGATTGCAGGCAAACGGTTTCTCGCCCGTGTGTATTCTCATGTGTGTTTGTAAATTGCTACTTCGCGATACTTTCAATCCGCAGACCTCACAAGTGTATGGTTTCTCGCCTGTGTGTTGCCGTTCGTGTTTCGTAACACTACTCTCGTGTCGGAATGTTTTCCCGCAATGTTTACACGCAAACGGCTTTTCGCCTGTGTGTATCAACAGATGTACTTTAAGCGCGTTCTGCGAACTGAAACTGTTACCGCAAAATTCGCAGACAATTTTCCGTTTATCCTTGTTAATGTGCATTAACTTTATATGTGTTTTAAGCCACCCCCCTTGGATTTTAACACCACAATATTCACATGGAATCGCGGTGTGTTGTCTCAAGTGTTTGATAATTTTTCTTCGACTACAATGACAGACATTGCAGTGGGCGCACGAATAATGTTTTTTTAAATAGGGCTTTGTGAAATATTTGCCACAGCTACATTGGTAGCATTGTTCGCCTTTATTCGAACTGGATTGTTTATGAGTTCTAGTCATGTGACCTTTGAGGGATACTTTAAGCGTGAATCTCTTGTTACAATACGCACAGAAATATGGTTTGTCCCCCGTATGGGTCTTTAAATGTTCATCAAGAATTTGTTTGTTGAAATATTCATCGCAGTAAGTACACGGAATAAGTTCGTTATCAGATTCGATCGAAACATTGTGATCTTTCGAGCGTTCTTGTGTCATTTTTTGATCTGCAATTTCATTTTTTGCGCTTTCGGATGCTGAAACAAAAAAATAATGAAATTCTAGAATCCAGCGAGTGATGTGTGTATGTAACGTTGAGGTTTGACATAGTAATTTAAAACAGATATGAAACAAAAAGCAAATCGATTCCATAAGTTATTTAAAACAAAACATACAGGGTGGTCTAAGTAGTGACGTCAATAAATTTTTTTTAGATTCCTCTCACCTGGGGGTATCCGAAAATACCCCATGTATGTTCCGCGATTTTTTGTAGTTCGAGTTATGATTTTTTTTTGTGTTTTTTTAATATTCTCTACCCGCGAAGATTCAAAAATTCATATCTTTTTTTCTATTATGTATTTTGCAATGATTTTTTTGTGCCGTGGTCGTTGTTAATGCTGTCTTAATAATAAAAATAATGCATCTTTTTAAACTTACTAAAAGGCACTAAAAAAAAACTTGAAAGTTCGAACTCTGATTTTTATTAGGATTTAATCAAAAATTCTACTTCAATTTAAAAATACAAAAAGTAGTTTCCATAGCTTCTGCTTAGGTTTAAAAACTTTGCGGGGTCCTAAGCTCCTAAGATCATTTAAAAAAAATGGTACTTAGTTGGCCTTTTTTTGTTGTAATCGGCCTTCGAAGGCGGATAGGCTAAAAATCGTTGAAATAAAATTAAAGCGTTAAAAATTCTTTTATCTACTTTTTATCACTCATATGGTAAGTTTAAGTTAAAAATGTGATTAAAAGTCAATTTTAACTTTAAATCCTGTAAAATTACGGTAGCTCGTGTTATTTAACAATAATTTCGGTCTCAGTAAATTTTATGTTTCAAGTTGTGATGTTTGTGAAATAGTCGCGCACATGCCATCAGGTAGCAATGGGACCGGTTTTTATCTGCTACATGACCCGCTCTTTGTGCTATTCTGTTCAAAGGTACATTTTACACGCGCGATGGCAAGAAACGACTAAAATAAAAATGTACCTTTGAACAGAATAGCACAAAGAGCGGGTCATGTAGCAGATAAAAACCGGTCCCATTGCTACCTGATGGCATGTGCGCGACTATTTCACAAACATCACAACTTGAAACATAAAATTTACTGAGACCGAAATTATTGTTAAATAACACGAGCTACCGTAATTTTACAGGATTTAAAGTTAAAATTGACTTTTAATCACATTTTTAACTTAAACTTACCATATGAGTGATAAAAAGTAGATAAAAGAATTTTTAACGCTTTAATTTTATTTCAACGATTTTTAGCCTATCCGCCTTCGAAGGCCGATTACAACAAAAAAAGGCCAACTAAGTACCATTTTTTTTAAATGATCTTAGGAGCTTAGGACCCCGCAAAGTTTTTAAACCTAAGCAGAAGCTATGGAAACTACTTTTTGTATTTTTAAATTGAAGTAGAATTTTTGATTAAATCCTAATAAAAATCAGAGTTCGAACTTTCAAGTTTTTTTTTAGTGCCTTTTAGTAAGTTTAAAAAGATGCATTATTTTTATTATTAAGACAGCATTAACAACGACCACGGCACAAAAAAAATCATTGCAAAATACATAATAGAAAAAAAGATATGAATTTTTGAATCCTCGCGGGTAGAGAATATTAAAAAAACACAAAAAAAATCATAACTCGAAAACTACAAAAAATCGCGGAACATACGTGGGGTATTTTCGGATACCCCCAGGTGAGAGGAATCAAAAAAAAAATTATTGACGTCACTACTTAGACCACCCTGTATATTCTATTGACGACCTCCTTGGTCGAGTGGCTAGCACGCTGGTTTTAGGCGTCGCCATCTCGTGAGGTTCCGGGTTCGATTCCCGGTCGGGTCAATGTAGAAAACGATCTTTTCTATATTGTCTCGGGTCTGGGTGTTGTGATACCACCGTTGTTTCCGATTTTCCAAGTGTGTTGTGTTAACAAGTGCTTTAGCTACTTATCTTGGGATCGGAGCAATGTGTGTGATGTTGTCAAATATTTATTATTATTATTCTGTAACAACATTTTTGTTTTTATAGTGTTCTGTCACTATACAAACTTAATGATATAAATTGCACTTCAAATATATTTCCTTCGAATACTGTGAGAGCAATTCGCAACATTGATGACGTCACGCAGCCTACGCGTTAAAGTAAGCGCTTGCAAAATTCAACAGCCTTGCTAATGTGACGGTGGCCGAGTGGTATAGGCATACGCCCGCATAGCGTAAATCACGGGGTTCGATTCCTCGTCTGTCACAACCAAAGTACCTGTCACAAGTGCAATTAATATATATTTTCTGTGAATGTTACCTTAATTAAATAAAAAAAATAACTTACTGCCAATGTCAATTTCCGTTTTTCTTTTTGCAGAAGTGCTTTGTGACGAAATCTGAAAAAAAAAATGAAACAATAAATATGCATTCAAATGCTAATATGCCGTACGCGGGGATTCGAACCGACACATCCTGCGATAGTTCGGACAGCAGCAAGTCAACGTTGACACTGCGTTATCTCATGCAGTATCTTTTTAAGTGTTTTCAACAACTTTGAATGACTAACTTTTCTCTATAGTCACTGCATCAAAAGCGGTTCATTCAAAGGCGATAAATAAATTGCAGTCAGATATAGAACCATACTGGTTAATCTGATAACCTTCTAATTTATTTCGAACTTAATTATATTATTTTTACAAGTGCAATTATTTATATGGATAACATCCTCCTTTTAAGTCACTTAATACAAAAACCTCCTACTAGATGTAAAAAAAAAACTTTACTAAAAACCGCATCAAAATCGATTCAACCAAACGCGAGTTATATCACGGCCTAATGTCAAAAATTTACTAGATGGTAGTCTGCATGACCTTTGTTTGACTGGCGGAGAATGCTTCTAGCATTAAGTCCCCCTTTATACAATATTGTATGTGCAAGTATTAAAGTAAAAAAGTAAGTAAAGTTAAATTAGCCTGTAACGTCCCACTGCTGGGCAAATGCCTTAGATCAACTATGAGGTAGTTCGAGCCATACTCCACCACGCGGGCTCAGTGCGGATTGGTGGAGGGGTGTTTGCAAGGCAAGCTACTAACCCTGTTGTCAGACGTTATCAAGCCGCCCATAAGGCCTCTGACTAGGCTTAATGACTAATATCAACCGATATTAGCTGGGACCAACGGCTTAACGTGCCTTCCGAAGCACGGAGATGCTCGTGATGTACGTCACTTATATGGTCGGAATGGTCACCCTTCCAAACACGACCGCGCCGTGTAGGTTGCTTCACTTCGGTATCACTACCGAAGCGCTGCTACCACTGCGCTACGAGCACCTCACCGCACCGAGCAATAAAGTAGGAAAATAATTAAAAACTTACTTTAGACTTCTGCTTAACATTTTCTCCTTTCAACCCTATAATAGTAACAACCCGTTCTTCCAACTCTGTGAGTTTTGGCAGGTTTATTCGTCCGGTCACAACCTGATTACGCTTTAATGCTTCGTATTTTTTCGTCACGTTAATTTTCCAGTCCCTCCATACCTGATAATCATGTTTGTAATGTTAATAAATAATAAAATGATTGAGAAGACTGCGCGACATATTATAGTGCACAAGTATGTGCGCAAACACAGGTGCACTTCTCTATTCCTTTCACTCTCATAGCACTCTCATAGCCGGGAGTTTAGCGCGGGAAACGAGAAGAGGAAGTTAGATTTTGTTTCTTCATTTTAGTAATTGTTTTTTTCCAGTACTTTATTGTGATTTTGTGTTGGTATCATCATAATAATGTGTGCTATTGAAGAAAACAATGAAGACAAAGGAGGAAACAAAGTAAAGCGTGCTCTGATTGCAGATCGCACCCTCTGATTCGGATCGATATCCTCGTGCTAAACTTCCTTCTTGAGCATTGAAATGCGAACGCCAACCCCGCATTTCAATGAGTTAGGTAAGGCTAGGCTAGTTTAGTTTTAGTTGTGTAGTGTTAAGTGTAAATATTGAACATATTACAGAAGAAATTGTCCGTATGGCCCCGTCCGAGGACGTTAAACTTGTAAATTAAAAAAAAAACTTCATAGCCCGATGGGACAGCGATCTGACGCGACCAACGGCTTTACGTGTTTTCCGAGGCGCGGGGGTGAAACACCGCCAACTTCCAAACTCCAGGCTACCCTGGGAATTTCTGAACAGAAAAACCCAGATACATATTTTTGGCCCGAACCGGGATTCGAACCCGGGACCACTGGCGCAGCCGTCGCTTCAAAGTGCGACCTTCTAACCGCTGCGCCACCGAGGCAGTTAAATAAAGAAGATTATAATTTAATGTTAAGTTACTATTGTTTACTATGTTCCTATTTAGTATTACCACAAAATATGGATAGTACCTAGTAGTGATGGGCCGAGTACTCGGTTAATACTCGGTACTCGGCGTACTCGGCGGGTTTATTGATACTCGTACACGGCCGAGTAACTCGGTTTAAATGCCGAGTATACCTGGTTTAAGTGATGCAATATACATATTGCGGTAGATATCATATAAACAACAGAGGAGTTCTTTCACAATCTCATTTATGATACAAAAGGAGCAATAATGAAACAAAATGAACTTGATAACGAAAAAAAATGTGAGGTTTTGTAAAATTATAATGCAGTAACACAAAGCTCTCTGCACGTTGTGGTAACACCCTATTATTATTTTCTTCGTAGATGTTACTAGCCTCCGAAAGTAATCACTCGTTTATCCGTGGTGCTTGCAGGTGTACATAGTAACACTCGTGCTAAACGTGCTAATTCTAGTTACCTTGTTTGGCGCCTGCTTACCACTCAAAGGGTATATTGTCTTTATTTTAAACCGAGTTACTCGACCGAGTACTCACTTGGTTGGCAAGAACATGAACCGAGTAAAACTCGATACTCGTTACTCGGTTAATACTCGGTACTCGGCGGGTTCTTTGATACTCGTATTCGGCCAAGTAACTCGGTTTTAGTGCCGAGTATACTCGGTTTAGTTAAAGCAATACATTTAGGTAGATATCATCTAAACAACAGGGGAGATAATTCACAATCTAAATTATGATCCTTAACGAATAGTAATGAGACCAAATGGGGTTTTTAGTATCATCGCGCTCTCTGGTGGCTAGATGAAAGCTAATTCTGCGCGAACCTGTTTGTACTTGTTCACCCGAAACAGGTATTTGATTTTAAACCGAGTTACTCGGCCGAGTAATCGGTTGGAAAAAAAATGAACCGAGTAATACTCGGTACTCGTTACTCGGCAAAAGTGCTACCCGGCGCAACTCTAATAAATACATTGATTTTTTTAAAAACGAACAAGAATTCATTATTTAATTATGATTTTATAAAATCAATTTGAATGGGTCTCAAAAACGCTCTAACTGTCATAGCGTACTAAATGACGTCAAAATCGAGGTCGGCAAAATACTATGACTGTCTATGACAGCAAAAAAGCCCGCAATTGCGCAAGGCGTGACGTCACATCCTGTGATAGTAGTAACAGTTTACTGTCACGTGACCAAATGTGTCTTTTGGACAAACTTAATTATTAAATATTAAATGAACCTTTATGTAAATTTATAAATCAATTAAATTTAAGATTACTCAAAATTAATCGCTAAAAACTACCAACATTGTGATTGGTTCTTAGTGGATACTAGCTTAATGTTGTAATATATTTGACGACCCGTCTGGTGTAGTGGTCGAGAAATCGCCTACTACGCAGCGGGTGTGGGTTCGGTGCGGATCCCCGCACAATACAAACATTTGTGTGCATTAACATGTCTGTTTGTATTGGTCTGGGTGTTTTATATGAATATTATGTATGTATTTACAAACAAAAAGAAAAGTATTATATCCGTTGTCTGGCACCCATAGCACAGGCTTTGAGTAGCTTACTTTGGGTCTAGATGGCGATGCGTGGGAATGTCCAAAGGATATTCATTTATTTATTTAGGGTATATACGTGGTTTTCGGCTTCGTTACGCCTTTTAATTGCACTGTATTTGACATAGTTCAGTTTAAAAACTTACAGATCTCCATTTGTCCGGAGTTCTTTCCACGCCGGCGGCTTTTCCTATTTTATTCAATATGGTGGCAAGTTTGTTCCACTTTGATTCCAAACCTATGACCCTCACATCATGACGACAGCTTATATCGCCGTGTCTGCAATATAACACATGATATAACATAACAAACATGCGGAAAATCGTTTACTGAAGTGAATGAGTGATATAGTTCAGTAAGCAAAGTTAGCCTGTAACACATCCCACTGCTGGGCAAAGGCCTTACCTCAACTATGAGGTGGTTTGTGCCATACTCCACCACGCGGGCTCAGTGCGGGTTGGTGGAGGGGTGTTAGCAAGGCAAGCGACTAACCCTGCTGGCAGATGGTATCAAGCCGCCCATAAGGCCTCTGACTAGGCTTAATGACTAATATCAACCGATATTAGCTGGGACCAACGGCTTAACGTGCCTTCTGAAGCACGGAGATGCTCGTGATGTACGTTACTTATATTGTCGGAATGGTCACCCATCCAAACACGACCGCGCCGTAGGTTGCTTCACTTCGGTATCACTACCAAAGCGCTGCTACCACTACGCTACGAGATATAGTACAGTGGGAGTCGAAGATATGTATCACTCATCTAGTTTGTTTAGTTCATTTAGGTCAGTAGATCTACTTTAACGATACCACTCACTACTTCACATTCATTCAGTTCAATTGTTAATGTATCGTGTATGGATTGGAACTGGTAAGTAATTAGAACAAAAAAAAATACAATCTATCAAACAATACTAAATACTAAGTTTTATTGCAAAGAACACTAATTTGGCGCGAAACTCACGCTAGCCGAGCCATGCAACTATCGCTCTCGCTGAGTACGAATATAGTTCATACCCGTAAGCTTTCTGTCACTGAGCTACTGAAGGACTGAACTACTGAGCCGTATTGATCGATAGTGAACGAGTGAGTGAAGGAACAAGAGATTGCTGAAGTACTTCAATTAAAGCCCATCCATAAAGCATATTTTACTTTACATTCGTAGTTGACAGATGTATTTTGTGGGTTATTTGAAATTTTGTTCTCAGTCAAACTAAACTTGCTAAATCAATTTGTTATACCTAGATATAAGTACGCTCGTTATGCTATGTTTATTTTAACTATTTGTGTTATGTTATTTCTCAGTAAGCGAATTATCTGTTATTCTTATAATAAATAAAGTTATGAAACCGAAATTCCTTCATTCAAGAACTAGGTACCCAACTCTTTTACAGTGTTATGTCCATCACAGTGAACCTTATATTTATGCATATCCCTGGTTATAATAATGCAATCCGGATAGGTGGAAATAGACCTAAAATGCAACAAAAAAGGGCATTTTTTTATTCAATATTTTATCCTCTATGGTACAATAAAAATCTCTTTTCGTACTGAGACGCTACGTAAATCGTTGGTTGATTTTAAAAAAATAAGAAAATATGACAAAACAAATATACTTTTGCACTCTTACCAGGGACACACTATATATAAAAAAACATCAAGCATTACGGCTGGACCGATTTCGTTTATTGTTGTGTTTGTTATTGTCATGAGATAAAACTAAGAAAGAAAAAATAAGAAAATTGTTTACCTTTCCATAAATTTAACCATAGCAACAAACTGTTCTGGGCTGGTGCGTAATCTCATCCGAGCTGAAAATCAATTTATTAATTTAAAACTAAGTAATATTAAATTATGATGATAATCTTTGAAATGTCACATTTCTTAAATGTTCTGGTATTGAACTTAAACTGCAGTAAATATAAATGCGTTAGACACTGGGTTCGATTCCTCGTCTAATACAATTGATTTTCGCAAGTGTAATCTATAAACAGGTTGTAGCCTGTAATAGAAGCAAAATAAATAAATATAGGTCCTTTAAGAAACCAGTAATAAATTCTAGATGGTTTTAAATAATAATATTTAAAATTAAAATTATTGTTATTTTCTAACAAAATAAATCGGCCCAGCAATGTATTGCAAACAAATGTGTCCAGTCTTAGAACTTGACATTATCATTTACTACAACAAGTTAGCGATTTCGATATACATTGATTAGGGATTATAACTTTGGACTACTATCACTCTTGTGTTAAAGCGTTTTAGAGCACTGTGACGAGGTCAAGTTAATTACGTATACTCTGCAGAATCATTGATTAAAATTTTTGCTCCTATTACAGGCTATATGCTGTAAGAAAGACGTGTTAGTTACACTATTTAAAACTGCAGAACAGCTAAACCGATTTGGCTGAAAATTGGTAGTCAGGTAGCTTAAAAACAAGAGAAGGACATAGGATACTTTTCGGCTCGTTAGACGGGACCGGGGCTGGGGTCGGACGGGGCCGGGGCGAAACGATGGGGAGGTAGCTTAGAACTAGGAAAAGGACATAGGATACTTTTTATCCCGTTCGACGGGGCCGGGGCTGGGGTCGGACGGGGCCGGGGCGAAACGATGGGGAGGTAGCTTAGAACTAGGAAAAGGACATAGGATACTTTTTATCCCGTTCGACGGGGCCGGGGCTGGGGTCAGACGGGGCCGGGGCGAAACAATGTTTGGTGGGAGTGCTTAGCTTTAAATATTACGGGGCTGGGCAGGACGGGGCCGGGGCGGGTCTGGGGGCGAAACATAGTTCGCTGGGTCCGCTAGTTTATAAAATACCTTTGTTCCAACTCGGTCCGATCTTCTCAAATGTGATAGGTGGCGGTCGTATAATAATGTCCGTTTCATCATCGGATTCGTTTTTAAAAGTGTCCCGTTCCAAATTAGTTTCATTATCGGTACATTCTGTGTCTTTCTCAACTTTTATCGTTTCTCTTTCTATTTTTATTGAATATTTATTACCTATCGGGTCTTCGACCGGATCAACTTTGTTTGTGTCTGAAATTAATTAAAAAAAAATACTTTAAAAAAACAACCAATCTATCAATCAATCCGAAGCACGAAGTAACAAAAAACATTATTATACTCTCAAGAACGGTGGTCCAATTTTAATTTGTTAAAGTTGACTTTGCCGAGAATAGGATAAAAAGTCGCTCGCCGCTGTCTGTATGTGTGTATGCTTAAGTCCTTAAAACTGCGTAACGGATTATTATGAGTTTTATTTAAAAAGATAGAGTGATTCGAAGGTTTATACCAAATCAATTTTATTTGTGAAACTCGTAAATATGGTGTTATTTTTTACTGATAAGGTGACAAATTATTTAAATCCATTAAATGCACAATGTCAAATTAAGTTAAGTCAAGTACAAAATTCGTTTAGGTCATGTCTAATTAAATACAAACTTTAAATATTATATAAAATATACAGGGTTAAACAAAATCATCTGCATACCTTCTCGGTGGTGATTCTGTTGCTAGAATAAAACAACTTTTTTGATGGGACAAACATCGAAATCTCAAGTTTTTTTTTGACTTCTACATTCAAACTAGAATCAGCTGATCGGCACTCTAGTATGGGAGAGTTAAATATTTTATTGGGATTACAATGTTGGTCCCATCCAAAAGTTGTTGAATTTGAGGGTCAGAATTAGCCCTAGGAAGGAATGCAGTTAATTTTGTTGGACCCTATATAATCAAAGTATAGGTCATATTTTGGACGATCAGACCGAAGTCTGTACAAGTTACAAAATCAATATTTCAATTGTAGAAACTCTTCAACTGAATAATACAAATGATCAATTTTATGAAAATTAGCTTCTTTTACATAGTTATAATAATTATGCATGCAAAATATAGTAGTGAAACACTGATAATTTTAGAGATTTCTAAGTGAAGTCTTAAATAAACATTTTTTTTAGCGTTTACATTTCAAAAACGGGTTAAACCCTACGACATGGATGTTGCATTGCACCCATACGAAGCCGGGGCAAATCGCTAGTTTATTTAATAAATACTTACCATCAATGTCAATTTCAATTTTATATTTTTCAGTGAGAGGCTCTTCCCTTTTTGTTGATGTCTGAAAGATAACAATTAAAAACATTATTATTATAGTACGATTTTTACCTCATTTTTTCTATACAATATTTGAAACTAAGCACAAACTCATTCAACATAATTAAAATTAAAATCAATTGTTATAATATATCATTTGATAAAACGAGAAAAAACATAACTAGAATTAGAACTATAACTAGAATTGATCTTTGCTTCAGATTAAACTCATGAATAGCAGTTTGTTTTCAAAAATTTACGAATAATATGAAAGTATAAAAGCAATAACTCCGCTTAAACAGATCTCAGAAATCGAAGTTATACTCCAAGATTTTTCTAGTTTTCATCAAATCAATTGATTTTAATTTTAATATGTCAAAGGGACTACAAATCATTCAAAATATTTCCAATGTTTTCAAAGTCACCCTGAATATGTATACATGCAGGGTGACTTTGTTATCAGTACCGAAATTTTGTGTAAAGACTCCACTGATGAATATGAACAACTTTTACTATGGGGGCTTTTACTATTTTTTTTCTCGATTTCGCTATTGCCCCCATAGTAAAAGTTGTTTATATTCATCAGTGGAGTCTTTACACAAAATTTCGGTACTGATAACAAAGACACCCTGTATAAAAGAAAGTCGTGTTAGTAACACTTTAAAAAAAACCGATAACGGTAAACCGATTTGGCTGAAAATTGGTGTGCAGATAGTTTATAACCAGCAGATGGACATAAGATACTTTTTATCCCGTAAGACGGGGCCGGGGCTGGGGCGGGACTGGGCCGGGGCGAAACAAAGTTCTCTGGGTCCGCTAGTTTTAATCAATAAACTATAATATCATTTATCACGCATGCACAGTATGCCCAATAAAAGAAAGGCATTACGTCTGCAAATAAATATAAATTTGCGCCAGACAACACACCTGTAGCGACATCTATGAGCAACCACTGTCACTACATTTCAACGCAACACGCTGACTCGGCTCGACGCGACTAGATGGCGCTATAGTCGACGTATGGGAACTGAACCGCGATATTAGAGATTTAGAGCGAACTAACTACATATGAATAAACCAAGACGGTGACCATCGGACCTTGGTCCCCGGCCATAACACCCGGTCGGTAGGAAGCGCTTCCTTTTGCCTTCCTAACACAGTTGCGCCAAACACCAAATAAATAAAATAAATAAACATTGGACACCGATCACATACATTGCTCTGATCCCAAAGTAAGTAGCCAATGGACTGATGGAAATCAGACACAACGGTGGTACCACAACACCCAGACCCGAGAAAAAGTACAAAGTTCTGATTTCTACGTTGACCCGACCGGGAATCGAACCCGGGATCTCGGATCGGCAACGCCTTGAAACCCAGCGTGATTAGCCACTACACCATGGAGGTCGTCGAACACCAATTGTCATGATTTTGAAGTAAGGATGTAATAAGGAACCAAAAATTGCGTACGGGCGGGACGACGGCACGGTAGCTCAATTGGAAGAGCGTTTGGCCCGGTTAGCCAGAAAATTGCAGGTTCGAGTCCCGCCCTTGCGCAATTTTAAGGGTTCCGTAGCGAATGGCAAAAAACGGAACCCTTATAGTTTCGTCAAGTCTGTCTTTCTTCTGTCACTTTATTCTGTAACTATCAACAATGTCAAAGTATTACAATGTGACACAATGAAAATTGGTTTTGACGAGATCGAACTTGTAGTTTTTGAGATACAGCACATTTTCAATAACCGCAAACATACCTTTGTTCTTCATACAAACACTGTGAAAAACAAAGTTATATTTGCTGCCAACAAAATATTGTAATATTTTTGCTCAGTGGAAGTAAGTGGATTCCCTAATTCAGTTAAGGTTGGCACGGAATCCTCAGTGCGCGAGTCCGACTCGCACTTGGCCAGTTTCTTATTTCATCTTAATGAATATAAAATATGACACTGTGAGTGTTAAAAACATTCTAAACCATTTGATGTAAGGAATTTTCAGTCTTGTGTTACGAATACAAGAGACAAGGATTATGACCCAACACTTAGGTACAAATGTTCGTGCTCATCATACAAACATTGGCCCCTTGCGGGATTCGAACCCGCGACTGCCGGCAGAGTAGTCTGGAGCTCAATCCTCTAAACAAATGCGACGTTAACTGAAATAAGCGACGTTAACTGAAATAAACAAATAACTTTAAAAAAGTAAAAACCGACTTCAAATCCAAAATGCACTAAAAGGTCTTTAATAAACTCTTGACCCTTGAAAGGAACGGAATCCATTTTAGGCAAACAATTTCTTCTTGGAGTCGGTGCTGCGACAGCTGAGGCTTGATGGTCAAAGTGATGGGGGGAGGGGGGGATGTTGAAGACGCTACAAACTACCTATCATAAGTTATGTGTTCATTACTGAACTCCTAAGCGTAAAGGAGTTCCACCATCAGCTCAGCCCCACAAGATGTGAACTATCAAACGTAACAACACGTCAACATTAAGATTCTAGTAAAACAACACTATACGTGCCTTTAAAACTCGAGGGTTTCCCTCGATTACACCAAGATCCCATCATCAGATCCCAAATTAGCAACAATGGGACCAACTAGAAGGTATACCCTCTAGGTAGGCGAAAAAAATCGAATCGGTCGACTAACGACTGGGAAATGAGGTAACATAGATACAAAAAAAAACATACAGTCGAATTAATAACCTCCTCCTTTTTTGAAGTCGGTTAATAAGAATAATGATATAAAATGGGTACTAACATTAAGATCCTTTTTCCCGGCTATGCTCAATCCGAGAAATGTCGCCAACCTCCTATCAACCAACGATAGTCTTTGAATGTTTAATTCGTCACCCTGCAATAGTTTGCATTTATTTTTTACTTTCGCCTTCCAACTGGCCCACACCTGAAAATATTTTATAATTTAAGTTATTTAGTACAAAGAAAAAAATTTGGGACTGGAATACGGATGGACCGATTTTCGTGACTTTATCTTTAGTGGATTTGTCTTGGATCTGAATCTGAAGATCATGGCCGGGGCGGGACAGGGCTAGGGGGGGGTTGAAGTTCGCTGGGACCGCTAACCGCTAGTATCTCTTAGAATATTATATTTTGATTATTTATTTTTATTCATTAAACATGCTCTAACTATATAAGAAGCTATATTAAGGCCTTATAAAGAAACTCAAAATCACACAGCAAGCGATGGAGAGGACTATGCTGGGTGTTTGTTTACATGATCGAATCAGAAATAAGGAGATACGTAGAAGGTAACATAGCCCACAGAATCAGTAAGCTCAAGTGGCAATGGGCAGGGCACATAGCGCGAAGAACTGATGGTCATTGGGGCCGAAAAGTTCTAGATTGGAGACCCTTCGACCAAAGACGCAGCGTAGGACGTCCACCGGCAAGATGGACAGACGACCTTGTTAAGATTGCGGGATCACACTGGATGCAGACCGCTTGTGATCGGTCGCTGTGGAAAGCCGTCGGAGTGGGCTGTGTTCAGCAGTGGACGTTCTTTGGCTGATAATGATGAAATAAAATAAAACAAACAAAAAAAATATCTTTGACAACTTACCATTCTCCAATCCCGCGTATTTCTTTCCATACCAGGTCTACCTAAACTGTTTAATAAATCAGCAAGTTCTTTCCACTTTTGCGTCTGTGCATTCAGTTGCCTATTAAAACCATCCGGGCTTATGTCACCGTGCCTACAAAATATTACACGACTCATCGTAAGGGAATGTTCCCACTGCTCCGTACCATAGCATGACCGAGCTAGAAACGTGTCAGTCTCGAAACCTTGCCCACTGAACGGATTGACAGCGTTCTGTCTCACCGTTATATGGAGCGAGAGCGAGACAGAACGTATTTTGTCAGACACGCTGCGTGCGGCAAGCGACGGACGGTCCCTTAAAGACGAAGCGGTCGCATGCGAACGCTCGTCCCAAGCGACTGTGAACCTTTTTATAATAATAATAATATCCTTTGGACATTCCCACACATCGCCATCTAGTCCCAAAGTAAGCTACTTATGGGTGCCAGACAACGGATATAATACTTAAATACTTTTTGTTTGTAAATACATACATGATATACATAGAAAACACCCAGACCTATACAAACAGACATGTTCATGCACACAAATGTTTGTATTGTGCGGGGATCGAACCCGCAACCCGCTGCGTGGTAGGCGATTTCTCGACCACTACACCAGACGGGTCGTCATCGTTTATGCGCTGATAGAGGCTATTTTTGTACGAAGAAGTTTTGCCATAGGCAAACTACAATATCTCATCTGTGTATCCGAGCTCACTAAAATTGTTTAATCTGTAATCATTTTTTATGGCGACCAAAAAAAAATGTGTCTGGTTTCAGTGCCATGCTTTGAAGTTTTTTTTGGATTTTCGTATGGATTTTGCAGCTTATTACTGGAAAAGTAATATAAAAAGTGTAATTTGATTTATATTAAGTCTGTTGAGATAATAATTTGTAAGAAATATATCGCAATGACAATGTTTTACAAGTATTTAATCTACAACCGCACTTGAATTTTTTTTACAAGCTAGTAAGTACAGTAAATTGATAAATATGAGGAAAAGGAACTGTTCAGTATAGTTGTTATGAGATCTAATGCATTATTTATAGTAACGAAATCAAAAAAAATATAGTTTGGCTCACAAGAAAAAAATGATTTAGTGAAAGGGGGTATGCGCGACGCCATTTTTGTAATAAATCTTCAGCCGTCAATGACGTCATCGAGATTGTTTTACGACACTTGCACGTGCTGAGGAGCTAGTAGGCATTGGGCAAGGTGTCACTAGTTTTTTTTTATGTATATTGGACACCAATCACATACATTGCTTTGATCCCAAAGTAAGTAGCTCAAGCACTTGTGTAATGGAAATCAGACACAACGGTGGTACCACAACACCCAGACCCGAGACAATATATGTATATTTTTTCTATATTGTCCCGACCGGGAATCGAACCCGGGACCTCGTAGCGGCGACGCTTTGAAACCAGCGTGCTTAGCCACTACACCACGGAGAACGTTATGGAGGAGTTTAGTTGTGATGAGATCTAATGCATTATTCATAGTAACGTAATCAAAAAAAAATAGTTTTGCTCACAAGAAAAAAAGTTTTAGAGAAAGGGGGTATGCGCGACGCCATTTTTGTAATAAATCATCATCTGTCGATGACGTCATCGAGAATGTTTTACGACACTTGCACGTTCTAGTTGTCACTAGTTTTTTTTTTTTATATATTGGACACCAATCACATACATTGCTCTGATCCCAAAGTAAGTAGCTAATTGCACTTGTGTTATGGAAATCAGACATAACGGTGATACTACAACACCCAGACCCGAGACAATATAGATTTTTTTTTAATTCTATATTGACCCGACCGGGAATCGAACCCGGGACCTCGGAGCGGCGACGCCTCGAAACAAGCGTGCTTAGCCACTACGCCACGGAGGTCGTCGTAGTTTTCAATACAAATATTTTTTCTTGCCTAAAACGTTTCTAGCACGGTCATGGTTTGCTACAGTGTAGTGAGAAAACACCTCAATGCTGTAAACACTTACTTTTCCATGAATTCTACGAGAGCTGCGAACTGTGTCAGATTGGTTGGATATTTCATCCGTGCTGAAATAATAAACAAAAAACATTTTTATCTAAACATGTATTAGATATTGCTTTGGACAACTTTTAAACAGAAGAATTTCATTTATTCATGTTCACAATGCTGAAACACCTTAATTTTACCTATAAGAGGTTCTGAGGAAGAGACGCTGTTCGCGATAAGACCGCTTTTATTGTAAATTAACCGTATTCCTAAGTTCAGTTTTTAATAGCTAGTCCAAAATTGTAAACAATATTTTCATAGCTTTTATATTAAACCAAAATGCACTAAAAATTTTGGTATTGAAGTAAGTTTTTTCTTTTTTTAAATTTGTTTTTTAAGATGATACAAATTACCTATCATAAGTTCTGTCATTATAATCACTGAACTCCTAACCGTTAAGGAGTTTCACCATCAGCTCAACTTCACACAGTGTTGACTATCAGACGTAACAACACGTCAAAATTAGGATTCTAGTAAAATTAAATGGTTTCCCTTGTTGCCCCAAAATCCCACCATCAGATCCCGACTTTGCAAATTGGGACCAACTAGAAGGTATAACCTTAAAGATGAAATAAGAAACCAAAAATTTGCTCACGGGCGGGACTTGAACCAGCAACCTTTTGGCTGACCGGGCCAAACGCTCTTACCAATTGGCAAATTTTTGGTTTCTTATTTCATCTTTATGAATATAAAATATGACACTGTGAGTGTTAAAAACATTCTAAACCATTAGAAGGTATAACCACTTGGCAGGCGACAAAAAAAATAAATCAGTGCATAAATGACTACAATCTGAAGTAACAACGTCACAAATAAAAATCATGCAGTCGAATTGATAACCTTCTTCCTTTTTTTAAGTCGGTTAAAAGGAATGTCAAGATTGTTTACAATATTTGACAAACAAAGAAAAACGGACTTTATCTGTAACTAGCGGTCCCCCCGCGACTTCGTCCGCGCGTTTTGAGTTTGCTCCCTCCCCTCCCGTCGCAGCGTGATGTTTTATATCCTAAAGTCTTTTTCAATAAAAAGCTATCTAACACAGAAATATTTTTTCAAATCGGTTCAGCAGTTCCTGAGATGAGCGCGTTCAAACCAACAAACTCTTCAGCTTAATAATATAATTAACGCACGTTGTACTTGAGCTGCGAACATTATTTTGGTGCGGAGTTATGTTAAAACTGTGATAGCTCCTAAGATATTTATTGGTATCAAATGATATAAAGGGCAACTTTGTTCTAAATGAAATGTTCGTGATGATGAATGTATTTATTTTGATAAGAATTAATACCTGTGTGTATAATACACCTCTAAATGATGCATTATTTTTTTACAAATTTATTAACATAAAAAAAGTTGTAGTAAGTCAACCATAAAAGATAGACTTATGCTGTCGCGGACTTTATTATAGAACTCTTAATGTTGAACAATCTTGTCATACATGATTTTTGTGTAACTTTAGCGGTTTCCGCAGCGTACGCAGCGGAAGCTCTCAAAAGGAATATCTTTCTCCCGTTTTCGCAACATTTTTCATTGCTGCTGTGGTCTTGTGAGTCGTATCTTTTTGTTATATAGCCTAAAGCCTTCCTCAATAAATGGACTATCTAACATAAAAATATTTTTTGAAATCGGGCCAGTAGTTTCTGAGATTAGCGCGTTCAAACAAACAAACAAACAAACTCTTCAGCTTTATAATATTAGTATAGATGACAGCTATTTTCTGCTCAACACACCCAAAATTTAAATACTTTTACCATTTCTCCTATTCAATATAGGCTTCTCAGAGTTGCACGTCTTTTGTCTATGTCCAATATTTTTTGATGCTTGCGATGCACTGTGCTTCGGCTGGTACCTTTTTAAGTAAACTTTATCTTCATTATCAATTTGATCCGATTCTGTTTCTGAATAGTAATCATATGATGTTAATTCAAACAGGCCAGTTTTTGATGTATCTAAAACAAATAGCTTCTTTGTATTTATTTATATAAAATTTGGCACACAAACAGATCATTGTCATTTACAGAGCCAAAAGCCAAAATAACATTATTTAACAAGACAAAGATCCAAAATTAGCGTACACAGCATGATTAATATTAAATAAAATAGTGCAACACTATAACATAATATTATCTTAACTTAAATTAAGAGTACATTTATCTAAAAAAGACACTTATATTTGAAGAACGAGGTCGAGAACGCTCATTTACAATTAAAAATATCGACTGAAAATTGCCGTTCAAAAGATCTACATTCGATCGATACGATCTTTGTGATTTTTTTCTGCACAAATTCAAAACCTCAAAATTGAGCATTATCAGTACGGCTGTCATTACGAAAAGTAAGTTATTCCAATGAAATATTGTATCACCTATTTATTCTATTAAATTTCGCCAATCAATAGTGTCACTTTTTACATCAATAACATATAATGCATACGTAAATTGTGTACCAAAACTGCTAGAGAAATGGTGACAGGGTATCGATTCGGGTTCCCCTATCACTTTCGCACACAGCTAATAGGAGCCCACTGAAAACCAGTGTCAGGTTCTCCAGGAGACCTGGCTTATGAGCTGAGTGAGGTCCTATTGGGTATAGGCGTCTTGGTCATAGACACACACACACACACACGCACGCACGCACGCACGCACGCACGCACGCACGCACGCACGCACGCACGCACGCAGACACACACACACACACACACACACACACACACACACACACACACACACACACACACACACACACACACACACACACACACACACACACTGCGGCATGCACTGATTGGCTGGCACGGATACTAATTTTAATTTTTCTTCTCATTTTTGCTTTTTTGGGTTCAGTTTTCTTTCTTGGTTAGTAATTTATGTGTAATCTTGTGTTGTTTGTGATGTCCTTCCAATAAAAACTTTTTCTTCATTTCTTTCTTTCTAATATTTAAATTATTTGATGTTGAAATAGGCCCTTAGTTCGCACATACCTATTTCATCGCCATAGTTCATATTTGTTTCATCCCGTTCCACTTTAATTGTATGTCTCTCTTTCTCATTGTCTTCATGCTGTAATGGTATTTCACTTTCCACGCACGTATGTTTGATCGGCGATTGTGTAAGTTTGAAAAATGATAACTTTCGGTGAAGCTCAGCGAAGGAGTTCTCTGTTATCTGTAAAATGATAAAATATAAATATAAATATTCGCCAGACAACACACCAATTGTCTGGTTTCGTGGAAAGGAATGTTTTTCCTTGTGTTACGATGACTATTATGACAGGGGCGTCTCCCATACGTACTTAAATACATATGACATCCATGACGTTCAAATGTTCATGCTAATCACACAAAAAAAAAATGCCTCTTGCGGGATTCGAGACATCGACCGCTGGACTCTAGTAGTCATGAGATCTAACCACTGCACCAAATGTGTTGTCAATCAAATAGATTATTACATTGTTAGTAAATGACCAATATCCTTTTGGACATCCTTTGAACATTCCCACACATCGCCATCTAGCCCCAAAGTAAGCTATTCAAAGCTTGTGTTATGGGTGCCAGACAACGGATATAATACTTAAATACTTTTTTTTTTTTTTGTAAATACATACATGATATACATAGAAAACACCCAGACCAATACAAACAGACATGTTCATGCACACAAATGTTTGTATTGTGCGGGGATCGAACCCGCACCCGCTGCGTAGTAGGCGATTTCTCGACCACTACACCAGACGGGTCGTCAAATCAAACCCGCAACCTCTGGTATAGTAGTCACGAGCGGTAACCGCTTCACCAAACGCGTCGTCTAATATACCAAGTTACACATCATAATGTACCTAGTTACTCCAAAGGTTAAAGGTAGATTCAACAGCATCATACCTGATTTCCTTCTTCATACGATTGTTGAAGAGCTGCGTCAGATTCTATAGCACGCTTTATAAAGTCATGGGACTTTTTTAGGATATGGTAACACATGTGACATACCATCGACAACATGCCATCCAGTGCACTGATCTGAAGAAAAAGAAATCATATTTAATCAACTGATATTATACACTGGATAGCAAATAAACCTGGCCACCAGCTATCCCGGAACTCTGATTGGACTATCTCAAAAACTATAAAATATTGTTTGTTTAATGACCCATAAATGTAGGCTAAAGTACCTTCAAATCACATAACAATCAAGCTTAAATTAAATTTATTTATAGACAAGTTGTAGATGTCAGGTACCTCGTCGATGACAGATGTGAGATCATTAAAATCGCGACATATTCTGAGCATGGCACTATGAGATGTTGCGTTGCTAGAGCAGAGGGGCAGTTCAAAAGTTCGCGGAAGCCTTAAAGAGCGCTTTGGTATTTTGATGTTGATTTTTGATAAAGCCGAAGTAAAAACTGACCCGCTCAGTATCCTGTGTAGGTAAAAGATACCATGTGCTTTACGGCGTTTACGTAGACTGTTGAGCTTAAAATAATGCAGTCGATCACCGATTCTTATGATTTCTGTAGTTGTTGTCCATTCTTTACTTCAGACGCGTATAATTTCTAATAATTTCTAATTTCTTCGGTCAATAATGGGTACGACACCTCAGGGAGCAGCTTAAGCTGTAGCTATAAGGTCGCTCGAAGACTTCGAATCAGCAGATCGTTAGTACAACGGATTTACAGACCATACTTAGAGACTGGAGTATTCGATCGCCGACCAGGTACGGGTAGATCTAGGGCTACATTAGCAGAAGATGAGATGATCGTTATATCCAACTCACTGTTTTGCGGAATTGCTGCCTGCTTATGTCCAAACAAGTCTGCGTGACGAACGCCAAGTGTTAAAAGGTCAGATACCGCCAGAAAGAAACCCGACTCCAAAACGATCAAGACTTGAATTTGCTCGAGAGCATAGGGATTGGATGGTTTAGAATGGTTTTAACACTCAGAGTGTCATATTTTATATTCATAAAGATGAAATAAGAAACCAAAAATTTGCGCACGCGCGGGGCTTGAACCAGCACTTTCTGGCTAACCGGGCCAAACGCTCTACCAATTGAGCTACGGTGCTGTCTGTCGGACCCTGCGAAATTTGTGGTCTCTTAAGGATACGTCATTATGCGTGACGTTTATAAATAAATATAAAATATGACACTGTGAGTGTTAAAATCATTCTAAACCATTAGATAGCGAAGCGTTATCAATTTCCAAGTTGAATTTATTCTGTAAAAAATAACTACTTGGCCCACTGTTGCATAATCCGACGAGGTAGATGGCGCTAAACGTTACGTCGTCATAATGACGTATCCCTAAGAGACCACAAATTTCGCAGGGTCCGACAGACAGCATGGTAGAGCGTAGCAGCTCAATTGGTAGAGCGTTTGGCCCGGTTAGCCAGAAAGTGCTGGTTCAAGTCCCGCCCGTGCGCAAATTATTGGTTTCTTATTTCATCTTTATGAATAGGGATTGGATGTTAACCAGTGGGCTAATGCACCCTTCACCGATGAGACCAGGGTGAGTCTACATGGAAGTGGTCTCATATCGACGCCCTGGAGAACATTGTACTCAGTGTTGCATGGAGGATGTAACGTTGTATATTTTTGTCTAAGTTCGCGTGAAGCGAAAGGCTGAATGGATGTAGGACTTCAGTCCATATTTTGGCATAGATAAGATGGATGGTGACACTGACATGTGTCAAGTGTGACAGCTGCTTTTTTTCCGGTGCCGGACTGTTGGTCGTGCGTCGGAGTGGAACGTGTCTTAATATGTAATTAATTAAAGAAATGTGATTACGGGGCACGCCCCAAATTATTTTGTAGTTTGATAGTTATTCCTGACGCCGCCAACATGTCAATTTGGATGAATTAATTTCAAAAATGATTTGATATAAATGACTGGAAAATGGTCTCAAATAGAAAAATTAGCATAAATGTTTAGTAATTAATTCAGAAATTATATGGCGAGCCAGCTTTTGCAGGTTTCGCTTTTGATATGTGTCTGTAAGTTGAACAGTCACAATTTGGTGATCATGTTGTAACCTCAGTGACCTTACTTAGACCTTACTAAGACCTTACTTAGACCTTACTAAGACCTTACTTAGACCTTACTAAGACCTCATTTGGATTAATTTTTGAAGTCAGAACTTCCTTATGGATTGATTTGCTTCTTGTCTGCTGTTGTGAGGATGGATCGGTATCGGTGAAATTTTGGGGTAATGTTGCAGAATTGTTTGTAGTTTGATGCAACAAAGATTTGAAATAGTAACCTCCGTTGAAATCAAAGGTTGGTTTTCCTTGTATTACTTTAACTTTAGTGAAAAGTGGGATAATTTAGCTATTAATTTAAGCATAACTTAGGAATCCCTTTGAGGATAAATTTTGGAATCAAGTAGGAAATTAAAATCTTAAATTGGTGGTTTATCTTTATTTAATTAGAAATTTGTGAACATAAAGATTTGTAATAGTATAGATATAGATAACTAAATTAGAACCTAACCTAGTCTCTACTGTATTCTGAGCTATTAAGTTTTGTATTTGATTTTTTTGAAGGTGTTAAAAGGTAATTGTGAAATAGCAAATTTGAATAAACTTTTGTTGCCAAATGCTATACCCGGATTTCTTTATTTCATTCGAATATTAGTACCTTTTAAACACCCTTTGTCCACACTAGCCGGGAGTGACAGTGACAAATGGCGCCCAACTTTAGAATTAGTTATTAGTACAATTTTGAGCACTTTGTTGTTAGAATTTTTTTTGGAATGCTAATTAACCACCATATTATTTAGCTTAGGTTTAATTTTGCCTGTGTTACTAACTGGTTAGGAATTATCCCACAAGTTTAATGTTGCATCAAACAATTTGTATTTACTAACCAAATAAAAGTTGTTGTTATGGTGTAAACCTTATTTTGTGAAATCCCAATTTGTTGTGTTTGATTTTATTTAGCATTTAAAATACTCACAATCTGTTTAATATTGTGATATATTTTGAGTTGTTTTGGTTGTAATATTTTGGACTCACTTTATATTGTTTTGTATGAAAACTTGTAAAAATATAAACCACCAAATAATAGTTAACATGATTAATTAATGTTACTTAACAGTAATATTACAGTGTAACTTATATGAGTTTGCGTTGAGAATTAGTTGAAATAATTTTGGATTTTAATTATTGATTTTGTTGTAGTTACATTGATAAATGAGGTATGAAGTAAATTGTAGGGTCATTGTGGTTGCGCGTCAGCGTTATTGGAGTTGTTCTGAAAACGAATTAAATTATGTTTCTTGCATCTGTTTTGTATATAAACCAGGAAATCAGTTACAATTTTCTCGGTGTAACGCATTGTTTTGGTAAATCGACTCTGTTGTTTCCTATTAGGCGTGCTACTGGTACGAATGTTGCCAAAAATTTTAGAAACCATTTATAGTGATTCATGAGTTACTGAAACCGTGATTGTGGTTAATTGGACACATATTATGGGATCGTGATTCAGGGAGGCACTGGTTTGTTACAACATTCCTTAACATAATTTTACAGGGATACCGCGACGGAGTACGCAGTAACTATGCCTAAGGAGTATTATGTCGGTGAGTTCGGTTGTTTAAAGGATTTTTTTTTGGAAGTTTTTAGTGTCCGTGCTAGACATGCCACAAATTTTGTTGTTTTAGGGCGCAGAAATGCGTTTTGATTTTTGGTTGGTGATGTAGTTTGGAAGTCCAGCTACACTCAGGTGATGCCCAATTTGGCACCAGTTTGTTTGTTTTTTTGTTTGGTGTGGGATCACTGAGGTATTTTTCACCATTTTGTTTACGAGTTGGAGGCTATGGATGGTCGTTCACTCGGTTCGTGGCATTTAAGGATATTGAGACATAAGTTTTGATTCGACTAGAGTTTCTTTGGTTGTGTTTAAATTGATGAAAATTCTAAACACAAAAGTGAAAGGGTTCAGTTTTATTTAGATTGAGAAATAAAACTGTTTAGTTTTTGTATGATGAAGTATGAAAGGCGAGGTTGATAAGATGGTTTGCTTGTGGAAGAATGAAATTAATTTGTTTGTGGGTATGTTTTAGCGGAAACCCTTAAGTTAAGTCGCTTGAAACTTATGATTTTGAATTGTTGTCTAGCATGAGGTCGTTTTGGAATTGTTTGAATGTGTTTGTTGCCCTATTTTTTGACTTAATTAACTTTATGAGTAAATAGAAAAAAAAAATATACTTTGATATTGAGAATTTATTATGAGGGCTTTTGGATAATTTTGAACAGAACATTCAATGTAGGTAGTTAATTTGTTTTTTTTGTGAGCTTTTGGATTATTTTGAACAGAACAATCTTTAATGGCGTTGACGTCGAGATCTTTAGGTATTTATGAATGTTTTTAGTTGGAAAAAATTTTAAAACGGCGTTTTGAGTTTATATTTTCAGGTAGCTATTTTGGATATTTTGAACAGAAAATCTTAAATAGCTTTGAGTTAAGATTTTTTTGAGGTATCGTCGATATTTTGGAATGGAATATTCTTAAATAGCGTTGATTTTGAGTTTTTTTTTGTAGGTCTTTTGAATAATTTTAGCAGAGCTACCTTAAATAACATAGTGTTAGTTGTTTTGAGGTCCTTTGGAACATATTAATTTTTTTGGTATATACTTTTGGACCTACAGTAATAGTTTGAATCCTTCTTGTGAAATTGTTTGCCTTTTAGTGTCAGTTAGGACTTGTTGGATGGTGGAAGGAGAGTATTTTGATTTTATTTTGGCATTTGGTAACAGTACATATTTTTACAGTTACGGAAGCTGGGGACAGCTTTCGGTTCACTGTAGTGAACCTCTTTTCTTTGGGAGGGGGGTATTGTAACGTTGTATATTTTTGTCTAAGTTCGCGTGAAGCGAAAGGCTGAATGGATGTAGGACTTCAGTCCATATTTTGGCATAGATAAGATGGATGGTGACACTGACATGTGTCAAGTGTGACAGCTGCTTTTTTTCCGGTGCCGGACTGTTGGTCGTGCGTCGGAGTGGAACGTGTCTTAATATGTAATTAATTAAAGAAATGTGATTACGGGGCACGCCCCAAATTATTTTGTAGTTTGATAGTTATTCCTGACGCCGCCAACATGTCAATTTAGATGAATTAATTTCAAAAATGATTTGATATAAATGACTGGAAAATGGTCTCAAATAGAAAAATTAGCATAAATGTTTAGTAATTAATTCAGAAATTATATGGCGAGCCAGCTTTTGCAGGTTTCGCTTTTGATATGTGTCTGTAAGTTGAACAGTCACAATTTGGTGATCATGTTGTAACCTCAGTGACCTTACTTAGACCTTACTAAGACCTTACTTAGACCTTACTAAGACCTTACTTAGACCTTACTAAGACCTCATTTGGATTAATTTTTGAAGTCAGAACTTCCTTATGGATTGATTTGCTTCTTGTCTGCTGTTGTGAGGATGGATCGGTATCGGTGAAATTTTGGGGTAATGTTGCAGAATTGTTTGTAGTTTGATGCAACAAAGATTTGAAATAGTAACCTCCGTTGAAATCAAAGGTTGGTTTTCCTTGTATTACTTTAACTTTAGTGAAAAGTGGGATAATTTAGCTATTAATTTAAGCATAACTTAGGAATCCCTTTGAGGATAAATTTTGGAATCAAGTAGGAAATTAAAATCTTAAATTGGTGGTTTATCTTTATTTAATTAGAAATTTGTGAACATAAAGATTTGTAATAGTATAGATATAGATAACTAAATTAGAACCTAACCTAGTCTCTACTGTATTCTGAGCTATTAAGTTTTGTATTTGATTTTTTTGAAGGTGTTAAAAGGTAATTGTGAAATAGCAAATTTGAATAAACTTTTGTTGCCAAATGCTATACCCGGATTTCTTTATTTCATTCGAATATTAGTACCTTTTAAACACCCTTTGTCCACACTAGCCGGGAGTGACAGTGACAAGGAAACTGTTGCTTATTGTGGGGGATCTGTAATGGTCTGGGGCGGCATCTCGTTAACCACACATACAGTGTTAGTTTTTATCGAACCAAAGGGCCATACACGGGGCTTGATCTCACTGCTACATTACTGAAATTATCATCCTCAGATCATGTGGTATCTTACGCAGGATATATAGGGCAGGCCATACAGTTAATGCATGATAACGCACAACTTCATGTTGCACATATTGTGACCCAGAACCTGAGCGAGGTCAGTGTTAGTGAAAGGTTTCTTATTTTATAGTTTCAGAGGTATTTTTATAATTATTAAAAATATGTTTTTTAGTTCACGTTTTATTTTGAAGTTATAATTCACAATGACACATTTTTATATTTAGAATAATTGTCATACCATAAACTAATATCCATAGATAAAGCATACGCATAACAGTTAGAACTATGGACTGGCTGGCCTCAAGCCTGCACTTGAATCCAATGGAACACTTATGGGAAGAGCTGAAACAATGGGTTTGATACCAGGCACCTGCTCCAAAAAGCCTTCACAAGTTGAATTAGAGGATGACAGTTATCCGAGCAAAAGGAGGGAATACTAAAAACTAATCAAAAGCATTTTGATGATTTTATTACTGTTTCTGGCTTATTTTTTATATTTGTTTAATTTAATGATTCAATGATTAACAAGACTAAAAATGACTTATCATTTCAATTTTAAAACACAATTGACTAATTAATCCTAATGACTTTCATGACATTTTAATCATCATGAAGTGCACTTATTGATGTTTGTAAGATTTTTAATACTTTTTGAGAAAATCAAATAAGAGTTCTAAGCTAGTTGGTGGCCTGGTTTATTTGCAGTCCAGCATAGTATCAAAACAAACTTGTTTCGCAAATTACCTTTCTTATTTGTTATTTCAAGCACGTTTTATTACTCTTATTTATTAGTTAAGATATGACAATATATTTAAAGAATTATAATTGTTTGCTTAAAGATTATTATTTCAGACGAGAATATTACAGCCTGTTCTGGGATAGAACCCTGAATATTGTAAGAATAGATGCTCTGTGTATATTTAATGAATGAATTGATATCTTATATTTTAACTGAAGTTATCGATTGATGAAGGGCTAAGATCGTGATAACTCAGGACTCGAGGATGATACATACCGATTTGTAAGTATTGAACTCGTAAAAATCTTGCAGCTCCGTGTTCTTGATCGAATGCATACGTGTGTCTTGAGCGAAACATATCCTGCAAGCTTGGATCTTAGCCATTTCAACTTTGAATAATGAATATTTGAAAAAGGATCACAAGAAACCACCCATGTTATAAAACAAAACAAAAAACCCAACCATAAACAAACCAAACCAAATGTCATCCATCCGTCAATGTCTTTTTTTTAATACAAGTTTTACGTCCTTGGCTCTACGTCATACAGACTATTCTTTAGTGTTCTTTCATTTTATATCACTTAAAACTAAAACTAACACTAAACTATCCTATATTAACCTAACTTATTAAAATGCGAGGTGGTTCATATTTCAATGCTCAACAAGGAAGCTTAGCGCAGGAACAGCGATCCGGGTAAGACGGCGCGATCTGATCACTTCACTTAATTTCCCAATTAATTGCATTGTTTTCTTCAAAAGCACAAATTATCATGACAATTCCACCACACAATCACAATAATTGACCCGAAAAAACCAATAACTAAAATGAAGAAAGGGGCCGTCCATTAATCACGTGAGGCTCAAAAGGGGGGGGGAGGGGGTAAGGAAAACATCACGAAACATCGCGAGGGGGGAGGGGGGGGTCTCGTTAGACATCACATGTATTAATTTTATTTAGTTTTTGTCAATAAGCGCTATTTCTGAACCGAAATTTTGAACGGCGCGAAAATTTGCTGTCACAAACTAAATAAATGTTTAAAAGAAATGTTTTTCGAATCACCATTTTCTCAATATTTTTTTCAAGTCAAAAATAGCCTTTACATAGACTTCCAAAAAAATACACGTGATCCAGGGGGAGGGGGGGGGGAGTAGTCCCAAACCTCACCAAATATCACCAGGGGGGAGGAGGGGGTCAAAAAATGAGAAAAAAGACCTCACGTGATTAATGGACGGCCCCAAATAAGGTCCGTCCTTCCCTTTTCGTTTCTCGTGCAAAACTCCTCCGTCAACGTCACTCACTGTAGTAAGTGATGCTACGCACACGTTACCTATTTATGCTGAGCTACGTTATGTCATTTTACTTTGTTACTTTTTTTTTTGCGAGTCTCATCTCGTGTACTACAAGTTTTATAACCACAGACAAATAAATCAACCGTTTGTTTGATAAAAAAAAATACCGTCAAAAAATGTCAACAAAGATTCCGGACGAATTTCTCTTTTTCTTTTGATTTTCTCAAAGTAATTAGAGCTATTTTTTACTTAAGCGTATTGGAATCACTTTAGCATCCTGTGTATAAATATGAAGTAAGTTGGAATATCTAAAATTTGAACTGATCTTGATTGGGGATCAAAAGTTGGATTTAATTAAGCCTACCTAGGTAAAAGCATTGCATTGTTGCATTTTTATCATCCTTCATCGAATCAGCCATACAACTAAACCTATATTTACAAAACTCATTGAGATACATAGGCCAATGTCCAACCAAAATAACGACTTACATCCACTCCTATTCAGACAACCGGCCTTAACACTTTGTTTGTACCATGGTCCATGTACATGATGCCACATGATTGTGAGTGTAGACACTCACGGATCAAAAGGCTGCTGGGTAGCATAAACAAAAGCATAACAAAAGACTGTTGATAAACACATCCGTGAGGAAACATTTACATAAACTTTGTATCATCTGGTGCTCCATTTCTTTTAGGTATAATATAGTTTATGTGTATATCTTAGAGCAGTGTGATTTATTCAAAATTGGAGTATATCTATAATAAAAGTGTCCCTAGGCTCTATAGTTACACTTTCATTGAATCTAGGTATTTCTTACTTTATTTTTTGTTGTGTATTTTATGATTAGGAGAAGGTCCTATGCCTATGAAAGAAAAAAACATAGGGAATTGAGCGGGTGTACTGATTTTTACTTTGCTATACGAGTCACCATTTGGAGGATAATAACTTTTAAAATTACTAATGGGGACTGCTAGTTATAAATAGAGATAAATCCTTCTTAGCACACATATTACATTGGAAACTTTTTGTCACTATTTTGCTTTCACCTCAATCAATATAGAATAGTCTTGTTCTTAATCAGACACTGAATGGAGCGCTCCGAACTAGTACAATTGCTAAAAGGAACAAGTTCGGTCTTTTAGTACTATTAGTTCAATGGTTCACCGATTACTCTGACATCAGTCGTCCGTCGTACACAGCGAATATGATCGTACATCAATGTCGTTCAATTTAGTACATCTTCTATTACGCTCTGGCACACGCGTCCGTCTCGTTCTTGCTTTACTAGTTCATTTTCCGTCCCACTCACGCACACGCGTCTGTCTCGTTCTCGCGCAATTTAGTACATCTTCCATCACGTTCACGCACGCGCGTTTCTAATCGTCCAACTCACTCTGTCACTTGGAATTATTCGTTCTTAGGACTTAGTTGGCTCTTGCGAGCTAAACTGAACTATAGACATACAAGATTTGCTTAATGAAATGTACTAAAGACCGATTTGAACGATCTGAGCTGGAATTGTGTAAAGCAATCGTATTCATTTGGCAGTTCAAAACGTACGATTACATTGTAGACGCTCACGGATCAAAAGGCCGCCGGCAGTCGCCATGAACAAAATCATAAAGGTGCGTCTACGCTAGGCGAGCCGAGCACGAGCCGAACACAATTCGTCTAATATGGACAAACTTACAAGCCTCAAACGAGCGCGCTGCGAGCGTTTCGTTCGTGCTCGTTTGCGTTCCGCCGGTTGTCGGTTTTTTGACGAACACAAAGGGATTTCGTTCGCGCTCGCAGTGCGGTAACTGAAGGTTCGTTGTACGTACACACTTGACGCCGCGAACGACGAAGCCGAGAACGGCTCCGCTCGTGCTTCGCTCGTGCTCGGTTCGTCTAGCGTAGACCCACCTTAACAAAATACTGTTGATAAACACATCCGTGACTGCACTGGCCATTGTGTGTAGCGTTCAAGACATGTATCGTGCTTATCAATCCCTTCCCGCTTCCCTGCTTGCTTACGCACCCGCCTTCATCCGTTTCGCGTCAATACAGGTTATTTTTCCTTTTTAATTTTTAATGCATGTCGCCGCGCCGCGCTACCTGGTTATAATAAGAATGGGCTTGTCACTTTCATTACATACAAATATATATATATATATAGCTGTACTGACAAAGTATGAACGAACGCGGGTCAGTGGGGACGCGGTAATGTTATCTATACAGTATTGTAACTGGGCCGACTCTTAGAAATAAATACCTACAGCCGCCCGGTACCTAAACGTGCGATAGGGCTGCCTGCCCGCCTCCAACATTTTAATTACAATTGCCTACTTTGTGTTTACATTTAGCTTTGCGATTGTAAATATATATTTTTATATATAGAAAAAATATATATTTTGTGGATTGAATAGCGCCTTTATTAAATTTTAAAGTATAAAAAATCCGCATTCTAATATAAAGCTATATTAAAAAAACATACAACCAAAAACAGCACAATGTATCCTATTCGTAATATTAAAAAGTACTTGAAATTATTTTTCGAGAAAGGAATCGCGCGGCTTTTGTTAAAACATCACACCGTCCGCGTCACTGTGGCACAGTCGCGACTGTCTGCGTGCCGAACGCGTGCCGACATCGATGCGCGTAGGTATAACTCGCGTTTCGTCCGTTTGTATGAAGTTAGAATACTGTATAGATAACATTACCGTGATGGAGAAGTGGGAAGTTCGTGACTGCCTTTAACAAGGTGTTAAAAAAGGCTTAAACAAGCCAAAACCCACATATTCCCCCCATTTGTACTATAACTTTCCTCGAAGACCTGGGAGATGACGCGTTTCTGAGATATAATAGTAAAAAAAATATTAAAAGAAATGTCTTCTATTAGAACTAAAAAATATTTTTCTCTAAGAAACATGTTCAAAATTTTCAGTATTATTCTCGTAAACGGACCACAAAAGGTGCACTACGCAATGTATTGCGCAGGCGCACGCACGCAGCCAGCGTTCGCACGCACACAACTGAGCATGGCCTCTGAGTCCGCACCGCGCGCGTCGCTACGCCCTGACCGCTCCGCGCGCGTATACATTGCGACTACTAAATACATGATTATTTTTATCATAGAAAAAATGAATAAGGTTAGAATGGTTTTGATCGTTCGTTTGTATGGGAACCTCTGTCGCCGGTGGGAGTTACCGCGCTGTTGCTGCAGTGATAAAAGTACCAATCAATGAATTAACGCACCAATATCACAAACCAATCACAATTTCCGCTAGGAGCTCTGTGATTGGTGAAATTAGTACTTGAAACCAACTACCAATCACAGAGCTTCTAGCGGTGAAACCTCCAATCATCATTCAGATACGTTCGTTCTTTTATGTCAAAATACTAGTGATGTGGTAAAGGTCGTTTATTATAAATTCAATTACCGATGTAATGTTGTTTCTCTTTGTGAATAAACATGTAGGATTTAAGTTGGAAATAATTTGGATAATTTAACAGCTCATTTGATCGCAACAAAGGGTACTACTTTCGGTAAAAACAATAGAAGTAAAAATGAGTTGCTAAACGTTACTTGAAATAGAGTAACTTATACCTTTAAACATTAGTTTCTAAAAATAGTTCTATTAGTAGAATTGAATCATTCTTTGTATAAAGAATAAGTATATATTACTTATATACGACAGATAGATTCCAATGTAAAGAAAAATGTTTAAAGGTATAAAAGCATAAAGGCCATGGTCTACATTGTTCAGGTATTATATCTTACCATTCTATTTATTCATTTGTATTCTTAGCTAATACCATAAAGCCGAAGAGTTTGTATGTGTTTAATCGCGCTAATCTCAGGAACTACTGGACCAATTAAAAAAAAGTTTTTGTGTTGGATGTCTAATTTATCGAGAAAGACTTTAGGCTTGAACTTTACGCAGGGACGGAAGGGGAGAGAACAAACTCAAATCGAAAATAGTTAAGATTACAATTAAAAAAATACAATATACATATAGACGTATGGTTGACCGGTATAGAATGCTTTTGGCATTAAGTCCGCCACATGTATAATTCTATGTTTCGTGCATGTGCAAGTTTTCAATAAATAAATATGACCCAAGTTAGTATGGTGGTTAAGTTAAAGAAAAGTACAGCTGCATGATACAACAGTTAACCTTACAGTGCTTTTGTTCGCATTTAAATCACATCACCAAAGGGGCTTTGCAGAGGTTTGTTAAATTACAAAATTATACACAAACTCACAATAAGTGTATAGCTGACTAGAAATAACTCTGACAAAAATATTTGTATGCAGGGTTATTGATAATATGACCGGATCCTTCCAAGAGTTGATGGGGAAGCTCAATTGGGACAATCTTGATCCCAGAATATACTTTCCAGAAGTCAACCATTTTTAAGAAAATTTTCTTTTTAAGTTTTTGTAGGAAAACGAGATTTCGAAATTATGATATAATTAATACCGAATGCTTTTAGATGCTGTAAGAAAATATCAACCGATACTAGCTTACTAGCTTAACGTGCTTCATGAATCACGGAGATGCTCGTTGTTTAGGTCACTTTAATATCGGTATGGTCACTCATTAAAACACGATCGCGCCGTAAGTTGTTTAACTTCGGTATCACTGCCGAAGAGAGTAGATTGTTGACAGTAAACTAGAACTTGTGAAAGAGTATTGAACACATATCGATTTTGAACTGTGAATTGTCGTACCCTATTTTACAAATAAATAGACCAAACGATAAATTAAAATCGAAGATAATAACAGCGAAAGTAGAAAAGTTGAGGATTAAGCAGTGCGTTTTTGTTGAGTTATATTTTTATTGCAGGAATACGTTATTTTGGCAGCACGAATTAGAATATAATACTTTTTTTTTTTCAAATAGCTCTAGTAGTTCCTGAGATAAGCGCGTTCCAACATATGAACTCTTCAACTTTATTGTATTTATTTTATCATTATTATGTTTCAAATAATTAACAAACAAAACTTATTTTTATCTTTTAATACATCAGTAGGGAAATTACCATTTATCGATAATTTTACTGTGCTGTGAGCTACATCCCTAGCGATGCGTATACAAGAGAACAAAGCAAATTGGACGCGATACATTGCGTGTTAAGATAACAGATTTGTTAAAAATATGCGTGGACAGTCATCAATGAATATATTTTTTTGAACTTAGTGCAAGAAAACCGCTATCATTTGAAATATCATAATTAAAAAGTGTTTTTTTGCAAATAATGTCGAAATAACTACGTATTATTACTTACCGGTGAAAAAATACACTTTCTCTCTCATTTTTTATGACCTGGCTTCACGCTCTTCAAGTAATTATAGCAAAAGATGGCATTTTTGACAAGAAATAATGCAACGCTCTTGTCACGCGACTGAAGTAGCTACGGCTCAATGCAGGCATATGCCTACAATTAAGCTCGCTGCCGCATTGACCGGGGCCATTCTAACCTTATTCATTTTTTCTATGATTTTTATGCCTAAAAATAAAAGTCGTTTCGCACCGATTATTTTTGTTACATACGATTAAGTTAATGTTCAGAATGCAAGGTTTACAGCTTCATTAAGCCTTTTGTTACACTCTTTAGTGTTGATTTCTTTTTGAGTTATTAGTATACTGTTGAGACCCCAAATAAATAAGGGTCCGCAAACTCTGACTAACCACAAACAACATCCACATAAAGTTCAATCTTTATTCAGAAGGTTTATTCTGGCTTCACAAAGTTACCTTTTGTCTATTACAGGCACACAATGCTCAGATAGCAACGGAGGACAACCCAAGCAAGCAACTTCAAAATGTATCAAAACCTCCTCGATTTCGTCTGCGATTATTGTGGCCGCGCTTTCACCAGAAAATACAACCTGCAGACCCACATCGAGAACTGCCATCTTACATCTTCATGCTACTGTGACATTTGCGACCAAACCTTTGGTAGCCCAGCTGGGCTGCAGCTCCATCTCTCTCGAGGCCACAATAGATATGGACATTCGTCACCGGAATGTGACATATGCGGAAACATCTTTACGCGAAAGCAGAACATCATATCCCATATGATCACTGTTCATCTACAAGGAAATGGACCCAGTACCCGTTGTCGATTATGCGACAAAGTATTTTCGACAGAACGGAATTTGAGAAGGCACATCAATCAGTTCCATAACCCAGATATTCAGCATCCTACGTGTAACGAATGTAACAAAGTATTTAAAGGCAAACACTCTTTGATTGCTCATATTGAGGCAGCCCACATTTCGGAGAAGGGTATCATCAAGTGCCATCTGTGCGAGAAAGTGTACACGAATAATAGGAATTTGAAAAGACATATCGAAATGTATCATGGAGAAAAGGGAGAGTTTCGATGCGATGTATGCCCTAAAGTGTACACGTCAAACCAGAGCTTACGCAGACACATCAGAACTAGACATCATACGGATGACGATGAAGAGTGTACATGCGAATATTGCAACAAAGTGATATCTGGCAGAGAAAACTACAACAGCCACATATCATTCTTCCACAAACACGACACCAATTCTATGGACTGCAGCGATGTTGTATCTTCTAAAACACACGATTACATCTGTGTTTCCTGCTCAAACACTTTTGAAGATGAATTACAGTTACGACATCATGTGAAGACCGAGCATTCCTTCAAAGATTTCTACAAGTACTGTAAGAAATCTCTTCTAAAGCAAATAGGCAAAACCAAAGCCCAGAAAATGGTGTCTTACAGCTGCGAGTACTGTATCAACTCGTTTGGAAGCGTCTACGAGTTCAAAGACCACATGAGAGTCAACCACGACAAGGAATACTCCCTCTCCACCTGCAATGTGTGTTTTAACAAATTCTACAGCAAGGAATCCATGACAAAACACAGAAAGGTGTGCTTACCACCGCCAAATGTGAACCCTTGCAGCCATTGCGATAAGCTATTCACAGATATATCAAGCTTGGAGTTTCACACTCGTATCTTTCACCCGCAAGCTCAGATAGCGGATTCTAACATCACTTCAACAAATGTAGACGATTCTTTGGACAGCAATTCTTACAAATGCAAGCACTGTGACCGAGTCTACTATTCGGACAGGTCATTGAAACATCACATAAAGCTGAAACACACCACAGATGAAGCAATGCAGTGTGGGTATTGTGGAAAAATATGCAGCAACAAGTATTATTTGGCTTCGCACATCAAAATTGTTCACAACAACGATTCTTGGTCCAAATGTGACTATTGCGAAAAACAGTTTAAATCAAAAAGAAATATTCGCAGACACATTGAGTACACACATTTGGGTATGCAGCGGTATAAGTGCATCGAGTGTGAAACTCTGTTTAAAGAGAAGAGAAGCTTGAGAAAGCATGTGCGTACGAAGCATCCCAACTCGGCCGTGTTTCCACAATGCCACATTTGCCAAAAGAGGTTCGAGTCTGCCAAATCTTGCAAGATACACTTGAAACTTCTGCACTCTTTCAACATGAATACGTTCCCGTGCGATTTGTGCTCCGTTTCGTTCAGTTCGAAGGAGGCGTTGACGATTCATTTGGAGACGAAACATTTGGCAGAAGATGAGATTTACAAGTGCGAAGATTGCAACTTGGTCTTCAAAGGGCAAGAGAAATTTGAACAGCACAACGAACTGTCCCATGTGAACGTCGTGCCTGATATAAAGCGAAAGGTGTTACCGCGCTGCATTATTTGCATGAAGGATTTCAGCACAAGAAAAACATTGAAAAGACACATTAAGAAGTTTCACGGTGATTTTGATGTGGACGATTTGGCGAATTTCGGATCCCGCCGACGTGTTTTCTACGTGGACTGCGATGAGTGTGTGAAGAAGTTTAGCGACGATTTTCACTTCAATTTGTACCAGAAGTTGAAGCATTTGAAAGAGTCCGTCATTTTCAAATGCGAGGTCTGCTCAACGTCGTACAATTCTTTGGAGTATTTAATACAGCGGTATAGACTCTCGAACGATGAGTCCGGGAAAGGAAAGATGATCTTGAGTGAGCTGTGCACAGCAGAAATGAGCGGTGAAGAATCTTCGCACACTGGTTTTGGATCGTTGCATGAAATGATGGAACCAGAAAGTACGACGACCGATGTCAAAATAGAGCCTGTTGATGAGGATATCAAGATGGAGCCTGTGTCTCCGTAGATAATATTTTTTGATTATAATCAGTGGATTTTGTGCCTTAGGATTAATTTTGTGAACTTCTACAAATATTCATGGTTAATGCCTTGCATTTACATAGAGGAATACTAATATGAACTGCACTTGTAAAAAGCAACTGTGTTAAACGAGGAATCGAACCCCGTGTCTTACGCTATCCGGGCGCATGCATATACCACTCGGCCACCGACACCTTGGCAAGCCTGTTGAATTTTACAAGTGATTTCCTTAATGCGTAGGCTGCGTGACCTCATCAATGTTGCGAGATTTCTCTAAAAATATCCGAAGGATATATTTTTCAAATATTTAACAATTGGTTAAGGGGCTTTTAACGATTTTTACCGATTTTTTAACGCGCACACTAGCGCTACTTTAGTAAAAAAATCATAACTCGTTAAATAAAAAACCAATCAAAAATCTGATTGATGCGATTGTAGCTCTGTTTATGTGGTTTAGATACAATGTTTAAGTTCAATGAAACAGAGTTATCTGCAGTTACAGTTAGAAAAATTGCTAAAAATGGCCATATTTAGCAGTTTTATTAACTCTTAACCACAGTAAACTACTTTTGAAACAATTTTAACGTACTAAATAAATTATAGAACCTGTACTACAATCGTGTCTGCCAGCTTTTTAAATGTTTTTGTATTTAAGGAGTAATAATTATTTTAAATAAAGTGGCGCTAGTGTGCGCGTCAAAACTTCGGGGAGCATAAGATGAAGTCAGCCAATTTATAACTACATTTTTTGTGTCAGACGAGGAATCGAACCCGGTGTATTACGCTACACGGGGTTGTCTGTTGCTTTTTACAAGTGCAATTTATATCATTGAGTTTGTTTAGTGAAAAAACTTATAGAAATAAAAATGTAATTATAATAATGTAGAGGAATACTGATCTGTGTAACTCAATCGTTAATTAATTCCACTTTTGATTTTGTTTTATGTTTTTTTCTATCGGGGATAGTGCGGTAAATAGTTAAGGGCGTTTTCGGAAGCATTTGATCGAATTGTGATGCAATTTTTGGTCAGAGTAATAGGTATTGAGTCACTTTTGCAATCATCCAAACGAATATGATCCCTATGGCTTTACCCCACTGGATATAGACTGCTCTATTGGACAACAGACGGTGTCGTATCCTTGGTTTATTTCTGATACGAATCTGATCACTGCCTGGGGTCTGATTCTGAATTGGTTAAATAATGTGGAAACGCTCTTAAACTATTCATGCTGTAAATTATTGAAAATGGTCTGATCATATGGTTTATATGTATGTATGTACATATAATATCAAAAAATATTTTTATTTACACATCTAAATATCATCAATATTTTAATCTCTAGAATATTTTATTTTTGTTTTGCACAAATACTCCAACGTAATCATTGCTGTAATTGTTAAATAAATACCTTGAAATTGACATTTCACTTTTATTTTTGAAAATGACACTCATTTTAGCTAAATCATACAGGATGTAAGAAGCCTTGAGGAGTTGTTACAAAAGATCATCTGTAACATTCTGAGGCAAAAAATAAATAGGTATGCCTGTATTCTTTTCAGGGATTTTATAAAGCTCTTTGTACGAAAATCTCAAAATTGGTCAATACAGTGCTAATACGAGGGTCAAACTGAAAGTTCTTAGAAAATCAAAAACTGATTACATTAGCCAGTTATTAGTTTTATTATATCTTTTCAAAATATTGTCCATTGACGTCAATACACCGCTGCATGCGATGGAACCACTGGGAAAAGCACTTTGCCCACTCGTCCTTAGGGGTCTCTTCAATGGCATCGCGATACGCAGCCACCGCTTCTTCAGCATTCATAAACCGCTTTCCTTTAAGTTTTTCTTTAATTTTTGGAAATAAATAAAAATCACAAGGCGCGAGGTCGGGGCTATACGGCGGGTGACCCAGTAATTCAACGTTTGATGTCGCCAAAAAGTCGATCGTTCGCTTGGCGGTGTGCGACGAGGCGTTGTCGTGGTGAAGGAGGATCCTACTGCGAGGTCGTTTCTCTCGAACTTTTTCCAAGACAAGTGGCAAACAATTGGTAGTGTACCATTCTGCAGAAACTGTTTTTTGATCCTCTAACACAATTGTTGCGAAATGACCTATCCTTCCAAAGAACGAGGCCACCATTTTTTTCCCGCACTTCGATCTCTCTTCACTTTAGTTGGCAACTCCTCGAAAGGAAACACCCACTGAGCAGATTGTCTTTTGGTTTCAGGATCATAACAGTAAATCCAGCTTTCGTCACCTGTTAGTATGTCGAACACAGCATTTGAGTCACCTCCGTTAAATCTTTCAATCATTTTACGGCACCAATCCACACGATGGAGTTTTTGAGCCTTAGTCAAATTATGAGGTATCCACCGGGCGCAAAGCTTCCTGACCGCTAAATGTTCGTGGAGGATTTTGTGCACTTGACTCATACCGATGCCTAAGCTTGTCCGAATCTGCTGATAGGTCACTCTTTTGTCAGTCTCTATCATACGCCGCACAACACAGATGTTATTTTCAGTCGTCGCCGTAGAAGGCCGTCCCTCACGTACATCATCAGTGAGATTAGTGCGACCACGTTTAAACTCATTAAACCAGTTGTAAACAGTCGCACGAGATGGGGCTTCATCGTGAAAGGCCAATCGTAGTCTATCATAACTTTCTTGTTGACTTAAATGACATCGAAAGTCATAAAAAATCATTGCACGAAAATTTTCTCGTGTTAAATTCATGTTGACGTGACACAGACAATTTTCAATTTGCCGCCAAATCGTAAAACAAATGACAAATGAATGAAATATATACTCAGTAATATTGGCAAAGAGTTCTATTTTCAAATTTTAGAATATTTTTTTATTATATTGTTTATAAGTGGCCAGTTCTAAGAACTTTCAGTTTGACCCTCGTAACTTCTAGTTTAAGCTGTATTGTTTAATTTTTTTGCTAATCTAATTAAATATGAGAACAATGTTATTTCTAGTCCTACTCAAATCGCTAATACTTTTAACAATTATTTCATTGAATTGACAAATATAGATTATACAATTAATATTTCATGTGACAAACTAAATAAAATTCTGAATAATTCTCTTTATCTTAAACCCATTGACGAGTATGACATATATAAATTAATACTGACCTTAAGTAATAGCAACTCTGAGGGATGCGACGGCGTATGTACGAAAGTTATTAAGTTTTGCAATAAGGAATTAGGCCAAGTCTTAGCTTATTTAATTAATTTGTCCTTGGCATCGGGAATCTTCCCTAATAAACTAATTTTTTTTTGTTATTAAGCCTTTGTTTAAAAAAGGCGATAAATCTATTTTGAACAATTATCGCCCAATCGCACTGGTGCCGATCTTTTCAAAAGTGTATGAAAAAGTTATGCATAGTAAACTTACATCGTTTTTTGATAAGTATCAAGTCATCCAGCGCAATCAGTATGGCTTTCAGAAAAATAAATCTACCGCACATGCCATCTTTGACATGGTCAACGAGACTCTGACTAGTCTTATCGCGAATAATTATACAACCGCCATCTTTTTTGATATGTCAAAAGCTTTCGATTTCGTTTCACATAATTCGCTCCTTGAAAAATTGGAAAAATGTGGTGTCAGGGGCAATGCCTTATGTTGGATTAAAACCTACCTTGATAACCGCCAACAATCCGTTGAAATTAGTCGACCTGACTGTAATTTTGTGATTCAAAAATATAGATCGGGTCTAAGAGTAAACAAATATGGAGTCCCACAGGGTAGCGTTCTTGGTCCTTTACTGTTCCTGATCTATATTAACAACCTCCCGGGGTTAACTAAACACAAATGTATTTTATTCGCAGATGACATAGTTGTAATTGTAAAAACAGACGGTAAATTTATAATACACTTAAAACTTTAATTGAATGGCTTAAAAATAATAATTTACATATAAATCTGGACAAAACATACTTCATTAATTTTAATAATATAATATATCAGACAATGGACATACATTTCGAAGGACAAAAACTGAAAGGTACAAATATGACGAAATTCTTAGGTGTATGGATAGATGATAAACTTAATTGGAAAGATCAAATCGAAAATGTTTGCAAAAAAATTAACAGATTTTCATACGCACTGTATAAATTAGGTAAAGTCGCTACCAAAAATACAGCACTTACTGCTTACTTTGCGTATGTAGAGTCCATTTTACGTTACGGACTTATCATATGGGGTCATGGCTCTGATGCAAATAGAGTCATTGCACAAAAAAAGTGCATTAGGGCCATATGTGGTTCGCACCTGATGAGCCATGCAGGCCGTTATTTGCTTACTTACAAATACTACCTCTTCCATGTCTTTATATTTTTGAGATTTGTAAGTTTGTTAAGCAAAACATGAATTTTTTTAAGACAAGCTAAGGAGGTTTATATGCGCAACACCAGAAATGGCAATAGGCTTGTGGCAGATATCACTCCAAAAAGTGCAAAATTTGAAAAAAGCTGCAACTGGATGTGTACTCTTATTTATAACAAAGTACCTCATAATATAAAAGAACTGCCGTTCAACAGATTTAAAAGTGCACTTTACAAATGGCTAATTCACCATTTTTTTTATAAAGTTGATGATTTTTTAAATTTGAAGTCATGATGTTTGAGCCGTTTTATTATTATTGAAACTAATTGATATTGTATTAATATTCTTGAAAACTTTGACATGTGTATTAATATTATGAATTCTGAATAGTTTAATTGATTATTATTAATTGTTTATTATTAAAATATGTATTTGCATGCTATTAAATGATAGCTGAAAAAGCTGAGCTAACCATAGATTTATACCATCCAAATGTACCCTTTTTCATGAGCAAATAAACACTTTCTTTCTTTCTAATAATTAGGACATTTTGAGTTTTTCTTACAATAAAACCCTATAAATTCTACAGAATTGCCTCAGAATGTTCAAGATGGTCTATTGTAACACCTCATATTAAACATCCTGTATATTAATATTTATATTAATAACTTTATATGTTGTAAAGGAAGGAAAACATAAAAAATCTGTAGGTATCAATAACAAAAGAAGTAATTTATTCAGTATTAAAACTTGGCACTTTTTCTTCTTGCATTAACTACAGTAGCTAATGGCAATTTCAGCTGAGCTATCTTCTTGTCTCCAACATTAACTATGGTTGCTCCTATGATTCTGAATTTTATCATCATAGTTCTAGAGCTATATTTCAAATGTTTACTTAACTCTTCCATATCACATTTGAAATTGTTTATTATTAATAAGAATACTAAAACATAGCAAAAAGTTTTGTCCTTATACTGCATTGGTCTGTTTCGTTTTCCATTACTTAATGTTGTGAAGTTTTTAAGTACTATGTTATTAAGTGTTGGAGATAGCTGACATGCAACAAAATTTTTTTTGACTATGTCTTTCATCATTGAAGAGAATAATTGCAGTAAAGTGCTAGCGTATACTGCTAGCACAATGTATTCGTCAGACAATTTTTTGGAGGATATCATTTCTTTTATGAATGGGTGCATTTTTGCCTTGTAATCACCTTCACTTATTTCTTTGAAAATTTGTTCATACTCTTCTTTAGTGAGTATTTTATAAATATCATATACTTGATCCGGTGATTGCGCCTCCCTATTTATGGGAGGGATATAAAAGTCATCATTATCAGGCTTGATATACGAGGATAAGTCCATCTGATCTTCTGTAATGTTAACGGTGACATTGTGCATCTGTTCCGTGACTGTTTGTACGTTAACTTTGAGTTTTTCCTTCTGTTCCATACGTTGTTTTTGCTTTTTTGAGCCGAACTTTCTACTCAGTTCCAGTCGACTTGTATCTAGAGCAATATTACTTTGATCTGCTTTATTTGTTATCATAGGTTGAAGTTCTACATTGCCTACTTCTATAAGACGTACTTTACCATTTATTTTGTTTCTAGCAAGGATCAATGTCTTTCCAATATTCTCTTCTTCTAATTTTCCAGTGTAAACGAGGCCGCCGATCTCTGTGGCTACAGATTTCTCTAGATTTTGTTTGTTTTCAAGTAACAAACATTTCCTCGACTTAAATTCATCGGTTGTGTACCCATTTTGAAAGTTCACCACTAACTGATGGATAGGACCTTTAGGATATACTTCGTCAATATGGATTTTCGGCATTTTCTAATAATTTTCCATTTAATATCACTCGGAAAGTTATTTTCACGTGCGTTTTTAGGTTAGAAGCACCAACCAAAACAAACCAGGAATGTCAAATAGTGCTGTCATACTCTTACTAATCTGTGGTGCTGTCCGTCTGGTCTCAATTTGATTTTTATTTCACATGGTATGGTGGTGACCTCAGTATTTTTGCTTTTGGTGTTTTAGCTTTTGAACTCCTTCCCTAGCTCAGCATGCTATGAAAATCTGTTGCACTGCCCTGCCCTACTGTCAGAAAATGGCGAACAACGGCGAAGCTTGTCAAATGATTGTTTGGTTTGTTTGTAAATTGATTTTACAAAAATCTAGTTTGAGGGTTTAAATAAATTGATTCAAACTTAGTGAAAAATAACAGCTACGATGCATATTAAACATTCATCAAGTGTTTTCACCATCAATCACAGTGTAATGTGCAATATATTATAATTACTGCTAGTGTGTATTTCCTTTAGGAAATTATGTGTTTATACCGGTGTATTGTGTGAAAAATCATCTAAAATGCGGTGCAGCGTACAGAATTGTTCCAATGACACCAGGCGTAATACTAAAAGCCATGGCCTCACTTTTCATGTGTAAGTAAATCATTGTTTTTGTTGTTGTTCTAAATAGTGGTATTTCCAGCTATATTTCTAAGTTTTAAATCTAGTTAGACCATCAGGTAGTGTCTCTTGTCAGAATATTCACCATACTTTCAATACTCAATACTTTTATTGCTTCATAATGTGCAAAAAGGTGTTACTTAACAATTTAAGCAATGTGCGATCATTATGAACCCTTTCGGGCGCTGCAAAATAGTTAATTGCAGTGCTCTCCTATTTTCTCTAGCTGAGTATGTTCTAGATATTATTCAGTTACATCGTAAACTAAGTGTGATAGAGTAAAAAGGAAGATTATATAATATGGTTATTTTATATGAATTGGTGCTGTATATTTTTATTTTAAAAAAAACACTACTAATCCCGCTCTTTTCAGTTTTCCCAAAGAGAAACAACTACGCCAAGCATGGATAGAATCCCTAGGCATGTCAGAATGGGAACCCAAAGAACGAAGCACAGTATGCTCAGAACACTTCCGAAATAGTGACTTCTACCAGACAAAGTGTGGGCTTCGCAAGGTCAAGAGTGGAGCAGTACCAATATTGGGCTTTGTGAGTTTGTATTATTGTTTAACTCTTTCGCGGGCGGTGAACGTCTATAGACGTCATAACAATAAAAAATTCTATTGTGTCTGGTTTACCGCACGCGAATGTGTTAAGATAAGTAAAAAAAAAACTGTTCGCAGTTTCCTAATATCAATACATTATATTATAAGCCAGAAGTTTCCAACTGCAGGGTATAGGCCTCCCTATTCTTTTTCCTAATCTCAAATTAAAACAAAAAAATACAGGTTGGTTTTATTCATTATTGCACAAACAAAAAATGGCACAAAGCTCAAATGGCAGACTGGAGGCTTAATTTAAATTTATCAAAAACAACATGGGTATAATTAATTACTCATAATATTAAGTAAAGTATTTTCTTAACAATTTGATGGAAAATGTATATTTGTTGCAGGCTTCAGATGACTTAGATGCTCCAGCAGCATTAAGAGTAAGTATAATATTGTCAATATTCTAACCTTTCTTTGGTTGACCCCCCATTGGCTGCTTGTCAGGTCTTCAAAGTGTAGCTCTGCAGCCTAATGACTTGCCATCGGGTCATCACTTTTGCCTTGAGTTCTGTCTTTTGTCATAGGACACAGGGGATTTGCTAATAAATTTTTCTGACAGACCTTTTTGTAAAAGTATACTATATTTCTTATACTTGTGTATATTTTTATTTGATTTATTTTTTTATTTAATCATTTATTAACTTGACATAAATCCAAGAAATACTTGTTGTACAGTCAAAAGCACATTAGGTTACTTATCATTTTGTTTGTTGCGAACTAGCCCTTATTACACCTGTATAAGATACCGCGGTGCTTACCTTAATGCTTCAATACCCGAGCGGTTGCAGGCAACCGCATAACAATAGAATTTGCATTGTGTCTCGTTCACATACGCTTGAGGGATTAACATGCTATTCTTATAAGATGAATAAAAAATTGCGCATGTTCGCTTTGAACCTTCTACCTCTGGCAAACCAGGCGAACACTCTTTCCAGTTGAGCAACCGTGCCGTTAATCCGACTGTGCGAAATTTCTAGTCTCTTATCAATACGGTTTGTTTGTTGGAACTTATAACGCTTTACGGCCTCAGTGGCGCAGCGGTAAAAGGGTCGCATTTTAAGCGACAGCTGCGCCAGAGGTCTCGGGTTCAATCCCCGGGTCGGGCCAAAAATATGAACCTGGGTTTTTCTGTTCAGGAATTCTTAGGATAGCCCGGAGTTTGGAAGTTGGCAGTGATTCACCCCCGTGCCCCGGAAAAGCAAGTTAACCCATATGTTACTACTGTTCCTTAAAAGACCCAGCTTAGTTATTAGAAATGACATGTAGTTTTATCAAGGAGCTAAGTATTTATCACTTTTACGTGTGTTTCCATATAAAGTAAGTTCAAAAAATTTACAATTTGTTCTTAATACATTATTACCAACCGATTTATTATAAATATGATCTTTTGAAATTATTCTAAAACTATGTAATACCTTATTTAAAATAAACAAGTATTGTTCCTATTTGGCTCATAGTACCTTATGTATCTAAGACATATTTTTTCCGGAATATCTGGGTTAAGCCATTGGTCCTGCGCCTGATCTCTCTCTGGTTGTGTCAGATTCATGTCCCATGCTATGAGAGTGAAAGGAGTAGAGAGTGCACCTGTGTTTGCGCACACACTTGTGCACTATAATATGTCCCGCAGAGTCGGTTAGTCGTGACTGGCCACCGTAGTCGAATCGGCTACGGTGGCCAGTCACGACTAACCAAAATTATTATTAATTTGTGCACAAAACAGTGTTAATATTTCATACTATGTTTTGTCTTGCAGGCCTGCAGAATATGTTTGTCGATTGGCATAAAATTGTATGACACTCAAGACTATCAACTTGGAGAGATATACCAACACCTCACAGGCACTGAAGTTAGTATCACATTTAAGGTTTCTGCCCAGTTAACCGTAGCATACCATGAACAAGCTAGGAACGTATCCGGCAAAAAAATATCTTTGTATTGAAGACTAAGGAAACCACAACAACCAGGAAAACCACCTGAGTTTCGTTAAGATCTGCGAATGCAAAGCGCGTCTGACCTTTTTTATTCAATAAAACGTATATTGTATATACATTCTATTACATACGTACAGTAATAATTGTTCGACATATTTTTGTATTTTTTATTTATATTATTAAACAATATAATGGCTAAAGAATTAATTCTGAAGAATCTGATAATTAGTATAACCTCTTTCGAGGAATCCAGTCAAAAAACAAGTCGCGTTGCGCTTGTCGCAAGCGGCTAGGAATTAACCGGTTTATTTAGGTTCTCCATATGATTGGTTCGAACCATAGAATCAGTAGTTTTTGAGATACAGCACATTTTCAACAACCGCAAATATAACTTAGTACCAGATACTTAAAATACATACTGACGATGCGTTTGGTGCAATGGTTAGCGCTGCTGACTACTGACCCAACGGTCGCAGGATCAAGTACTGCAAGGGGCAGATGATAAGCACGAACATTTTTACCTACAGTATCGCTGTTATTTGGTTCCGCTCTGGAACGGATAATTAAGATAAAACCGGTTTAACCATTATAACACCGGTAAACCTTGAACCGGTTTAAAGCCTTGCCCCCTGCACCGTTCCGTCACCAATTTAAGACCGTTGCGTGTCATGCACGGAGCGTTTCAACACTGGAAAAATATCTTTTCGCTCGCTCTCGCTCTTTCCATATACATAACGGTGAGACAGAACGCTGTCAATCCGCTCAGTGGGCAAGGCAGAGAGTATCGTGTTGCTTTTCGTGCCTGACACGTTCCTAGCGCGGTCATGGTATGGTATTTTGCAGTGGGAAAAACATTTTACTTTACATTCTTAGCCTCTTTGTATCTCTTCTCTACTCTACTTTATACAGAGTGTCTAAAAATAAAGTTCGTTTTTCTTTTCTTGTCCAATAATGTAAACAATCTTTTCATAACTTTTAAAATAATATCAGTGAATAAAATTCATGCAGCATTTTTTTTAAAACTATCTTTGTATTTAACGATGAATTACTTATGTAAGTTGTGAATTTTGTGTTTATCTCATTTTAAAATTAATCATTTCATCATAAAATAATGTCACGGTTGTTTACAATACACAACTAGCTAAGAAAAACGGACTATAGCAAATAAGTGACTTGCAATTCAAATAGTCCATACAGGTGAAAATAATTTGAATAAAAGTCTTATGGCTTGTGATATAGTTTTTTTTTGCTTTGAAAAAGGAAATGTTATTTATTATCTAATAACTCCATTATTCCAGCATGCCATTTTTTGGGAAATTCTGTATTTCTCATTTATTTTGTTTTATGTTCTCTCTTATATTTACTCCCTTCCAACTTGGACGATACGTCTGTTGCAGTGGTTACTGCGCTCCTGACTGCTAAACCAGCAGTCGCGGGTTCGAATCCCACAAGAGGCAAGCGTTTGTGTGATGAGCACGAACATTTGTAACTAAGTCATGTATGTAATATGTATTTAAGTATTTATGGGGTATTTGTAACACGAGGTGGGAAATGCCATACTTCGAAACCAGACAATTGGTGTGTTTATTTTTTATTTATTTTTATTTATATATTCTTCATTATTAATATTTATTGCACAAACAAAATGAAGTACAAATGGCGGACTTAATGCTTTAAAGCATTCTCTACCAGTCAACCATTGGGTGAGACAGAAACAGTTGAGGCGGCGTAAAATATCAAAAAAAAACACTAACAAAATGAATGAACTACATATACTTACATAAATACTGTGTGTGTTGTCTGTTAACTGTAGCTTCTTGTTTTGTTGACGACTCTCTCTCATGTTAAGTGTTATTTAAAAATTAAACAATATCGATTTGGTTTCATACTCACATCTTAATTCTTTAAATTTATTATAAAAGCAACTTTTAAAATATTTCTAAATAATTAAATGAAATGAAATATTTATATGCTTAAAACATTGTCAAGCAAGATAGAGGTGGTACAAATTTAAAAGCTCTGTATGTTCTGGTCTGACATGCAAATATTAAATGAATAAGAATTAAAATCTATAATATAATGTTTGGGTGGGTTAAGATTCAAATTCATAACAATAATAAAGTGTCAAATAAATAGTAAAATGTCAGCTACTTATACAATTACTCATTCACCAATTAGACATTTGAAAATTCCTTAACAGAATAAAAACATTTATCTAATAACCATAGGTCCAGTTTTTTCTTTAATGTATTTAAATGATCCTTATAAGCTTTATAAAAAAGGGTGCAATGTTACTACTCTGTATAACACCCGTCTCTATCTATCCCCAGTGGAGTGACAAGGACGAGCTCCCTCAGAAGGTGTGTTGGGAGTGCGCGGGCAGACTGGTGTCGTGCTCCAAGCTGAGGACTCGGGCGCTGAGGAGTCATCAACTAATGGTCGATATGCTGAAGTCTACTGCCTTTGTGAGTAGCTTTTATAAAAAGGCTTCGTAGTGTCGACATTTTGATCGGTTGATAAATTATTAGTTAATATTTTAGTTAGGCATTTTACGCTATGAACATTTTTACTTAGGAGTCAGGAGTAGATGGCAAGCATTCGTTAATCAAGTCATAATGTTACATGAGGTCATAAAGCTACCAAAAACAACATAACTTTTTTTAGTCCGATTACCAGGAAACAGATAATCGCATGAACATAGACGTATTCAACGATAACTTGCCCCGTTTCAGACGGGCGATACTTGACATACTTTTTGAAATGTTCATTCGGTAGGAAAAAGTATAATATACATATTTTAAAAAATCTGAGGTACATTTGATTTTGTTGATTGTTTTGTATTCAGGTATAAGACTTGTAATTTAATATATATAATTAACCAAGCTGTGGACACATGTTTTGGAATAATATCTAGCTTAACTCTTTCACGGACAGTACTCCAGACACAATATAAATTTTATTGTTATCCCGCCTATAGGCGGTCACTGTCCGTGAAAGAGTTAATATTGTTGTTCTGTTTTGTGTTCCGTAAATATTAAAAATAATAATACCATGAGTGTTAATTTGGTTGCTCTATTGGAAAGAGCCTTGGCCCGGTTGCCAAAGGTTGCTGGTTTGAATCCAGCTGTTGAATGATGATGATGATGACAATAATGATTTAAAACGTTTTTGTAACACTTTGTCATATTTATATTCTTAAAGATGAAAATAAGAAACCAAATTTTGCGCACGGGCGGAACTCGAAGCTGCAACTTCTGGCTAACCGGGCCTATCGCTCTTCTAATTGAGCTACTGTACTGTCTGGTCTCTTATGCATACGTCATTACGCGTGACGTCAACGCCATCTACCCGTCTGTTTTTGTTTTCCTATTTCATCTTGATAGAATAAAAATAAACTGAGTGTTCAAAATTAAATGCAAGTGTATTATTATTATAAAATCACTTTGCGCTTTGTTGCACATATAATTAAGCAAATAAACATACTAATATGTATTTAATATGTCTTTTAGCTATCAATAAAAGACGTGAAATCAGTCAGTCGGTCACATCACGAACTACAATCGAGTCTCGTACAAAAAGTGTACGAACCGAACGAGTGTGACATGTACTGTCAGGACACGTCCGAACCGCCCTTCGTGAGCGAGAAAGAAGATGTCGGCGAAGTGATCAAGGTGAGATAGAAACATAGCCAGCGGGCCTAAGATGCGCGTTCTTTATCATTTATCGATAAAATTTAAACGTCTTTCTATTAATTAAAAAACGGTTTTACTAACATTATTTATTAAAATAATCGTATTATTTCCTAAACGACATGTTTTCCCCTCATTTTCTGAACTTTTAAGGCTGTTTTTATTGCTTTTAAAAACATGTGAGTTCATTAGTAAATAAATATGCGAATTCGAAGTAGGGAATTTTCATTTTTGTGTTACGATTACCAGACAACGATTATGACGGGGGCGTTTCTTAAATCCTAAAATACATATTAAACATCCATGACTCAGGTACAAATATTCGTCACACAAACATTTGCCCCTTGCGGGATTCGAATCCGCGACAGCCTGCGTAATAGTTAGGAGCTCTAACCGATACACCAAACGCTTCCAATTGAGCTGTCTTGCTGTCGTCGTTCGGTCGGTAATTTTTGGTTTCTTATTTCAACTTTATTTATATATACATATTAGCGAGGGCGATTATTAATTTCCAAGGTGAATTTATTCTGTAATGAATAACTACTTGGCCCACTGCTGTTGTAAAACAGTTAGGTGGATAGACGTCACGCGTAATGACGTATTCATAAGGAACCATAAATTTCGCAAGGTTGGACCGACAGCACGGTAGCTCAATTGGAAGAGCTTAAAGAGACAGCAGTGCACAAAAATTGCGCAACTTTTGGTTTCTTATTTCATCTTCATAAATATAAATATGACATTGTTAGTGTTCAAAACATTCTAAACTATAGTCGGTGTTATAAACTGATTCGTATCAGTCTCAAGTGTTATTGACTACAGGCAGGCTGAGTCAATTTTTCCAACGATCTTTCCTTCGATGTGTAGACTGTAGATTCCAAATAAAACTCTTCTTTTTGAGATCGGTGACCGTGAGAGCGCGTACGATCTGGCCCGCTCACGGCCCTTTATTTAACCAAAAATACATGTCTGACTTATCGACTAATACAGATTAGTTACAAACAAGGACGGACACATAACATCATCTGCGTATTCCTTCTTACGTTTTTGTAACCTACCTACATTAATCGTGATAAAATTCCCATTCGCAACAATCCACTCTATGGGTTTCCTACCTACCCTCAGAAAGTGCGATATGGGGGACAGGAAATTCGAAGGCTTTACCGGCCTCGCTCCACCTGAGCGAGACAGCCTACTAGGGTCTCCCTCGCCCCTGTACCAAACTACCTACATATTTCTTAATATTTCCTAGCTAGTTAATTGTTACCCTACCTGCCTACCTAATTTGCAAATGGGAATTCCTAACTAACCAGTTTCTTATTATTGAAATAAAACGAGCCCTAAGCTAATTACAATGCTTACTCGCTATGACCCTAACAGAAAATTGTATTTATTATCATCAAAAATCCTTACAAATAAATATAACTAAACTTATTACTAAAACACGATTGGGTGTCCGTAACAAGTGTCAAAAATATAACGAGATCATGCTTCAGCGATCTAGTTGTACTCATTTACTATTGTCTAATACGGCACAGTAGCCCAGTAATAGAGAGTAAAGCGTACGGATAGTATAGCTTAGTTACTGTAAAAACGAGACAGTTACATGGCTCGGCTCGCATGAGTTTTGCGCCAAATTAATGTTTTAATTAGCGCCAAATGAAATTTCATTTAACATTTTTTATAATAAGACTTAGAATTTTGTATTGTTTGATAGATTGATGTATGAGGTGATTTTCAGAGTAATGTTTGTTTATTTTTGTTGTAATTACAGACAGCTATTTTATAATCGTAACTCTGGACTGACGAAAGTTTATAAAAGTGTTTATTTTTTATTCATAAGAATAGATCCGTACACAACACATGTATAATGAATCGTGCACGGATCTCACTACTTCACACATCTAGTTCATTTAGTTCAGTAGTTCTACTATCACAATATCACTCCCTACTTCACAAATCAATTTAACAATTGAGCTGAATGAATGTGAAGTAGTGAGTGATATTGTGATAGTAGAACTACTAAACTAGATAAGTGATATATATCTTCGGCTTCTTCTGAACTATATCACTCATTTCAGTTCAGTGAACGATTTTGCACACGTTAAGACTAGAGAGTGATCATTCAATGAATGACCGTAGACACTGAACGGATTTTTTTCTATTAAAAGGCAGAGAGCCCCGACCGCTCTATAGGCGAGTGCGCAGCGAGTCCATTGCCAGAGATAACAGAGCCGGCTACAAACGAAGCGCCGACAATAGAGGTGCAAGTCAAAGACGAGCGGGCGGAGATATTCTTTGATGATTACAACGATCAGTTTAATGGTAAGTTAGTTTATTATTATTTTTTTAATTTACGCGTACATTTAGATATTTAAATAGTTTTATGTTATTCAAGGCAAAGACGGACCGACGTCAAAGTAAAAATCATGATAAACATCTCGATTGATCTTCTTTGACCTTCACCTTTTTGACCACATAAAAAAACTAATTTTAATTTTATTCCTGAAAGAACTTCAACACCCGTTCTTGAGTTATTAGTGATAAAATAAATAAATAAATAAAAATTCTAAGTATGCTGGGTTTCAAGGTGTCGCCGCTCCGAAGTTCCGAGTTCGATTCCCGGTCGGGTCAATATAAAAAATCAAAATTTTCTATATTGTCTCTCTCGGGTCAGGATGTTGTGGTACCACCGTTGTGTCTGATTTCCACAAAACAAGTGCATTTGTTGCTTACTGTGGAATCAGAACAATGTATTTGATTGGTCCAATATTTATTTATTTAAATACTAGCGGACCCAGCGAACTCTGTTTCGCTTCCAGCCCCGTCCCGCTCAACCCTGTAATTTTAAAAGTGAAGCAATCCCAGCGAACACTGTTTCGCTCCAGCCCGGCCTCGTCTAACAAGATAAAAAGTATCCTTTGTCGTCCTTCTAGTTGGATGGTTCTAAGCTACCTCCCCACCAATTTTCAGCTAAATCAGTTCAGCAGTTCTTGAGTTATAAATAGTGTAACTAACACGACTTAATTTTATGTTTTTATTTATAATAAATATTCGGTGAACATGTTGTGTCGACGACGACAAACAAATTAATTTGGCAATTAATTTAGACAAGCAATATTAATTTTATTAAATGTTTTTTTTATTATACCTAGAAAAAAATCAATTGTTTACAACTTTTAGTCCGGGTAAAATCTTGCCACTTAATTTTGAACCAGGTATCTTCAACCGATTGAGCTGAAATTTTGTATACCCACTGATTTTACAGATCACTTCAACGAATCGGACGACAACATGAAACTGAGCGAGGTAGCGGAGAAGCCGAAGGTCAAAGTGAAGAAGAAAAAAGTGAAAATTGAGAAGGAGAAGAAGTTGAGAGAACGAAAGAAGAAGGACGGAGAAGAGAACCCGTCGGAGACTATGGACAAGTGAGTTTTCTCTTGAGTTCTGATCGTACATCGAAATATATGATCGAAAATAAACATGCGCAAAATAGTTATCTGAAGTGAAATGAGTGATATAGTTCAGTGGGAGCCGAAGATTTGTATCACTCGTCTAGTTCATACCTCAGTAGATCTACTATCACAATATCACTTACTACACTCTTCAGCTCAATTGGTAATGTATCGTGTACGAATCTATTCTTATGACTAAAATTAAATAATATTTCGACAGTCTAGAATTACGATTATAAAACAGCTATCTGTATTTATACTAAGAATAAACAAACACTACTCTTCAAATCACCTTAAACACCGATCTATTTAACTAATTATGTCTTATTGCAAACAGGTTAAACATCATTTCTGCTTGCGCTATTTAAAATATTAATTTATAACTAACAGTTAATATATCCGTACGCTTTACTCGCTATTACTGAACTACTGAACTACTGAGCCGTATTGGTCGACAGTGAACGAATGAGAGAAGGAACTAGATTGCTGAAGTACTTCAATTGAAGCAGTCATTCAGGAGCTACCCAACTCTAATCATAAACCCGTCAACATTTTCAAAAAAATCAAATTATAGCTTATTACGGTTTGTTGTTTATGTCTTGCAAAACATATTTTTGAATGGTACTTCTATGCAGATTGTGTCATCATGTGACGTCACGCGTCTATTTATGATATATTATACAATTATAAAACCATTCAGGATGTCCAAAATTAGAGTTCATCAAACTAGAATAGAATCCGAGCTATTTAAACAGGATGTACCAAAAAGCCTAATGAATAGAATATAATAGAATTATTTTTTTTCGACTGACACAAAGAAATAAATGACATTAACATTAGATAGAAAAATGTACATAAAACAAAAAATCAGCCCCCAAGTGTGCCGAAAACCAGGGCTTGAAACCGGTTCAAGATTTACCTGCCTGAACGAAAAGTTAAACCGGCTAATGAAAAATACCCATATTTTTCCGAACCGGTTCAAAGGAACATAACCTTTTCCAAAAAGTTCCACCTGTATTTTCGTTAAACCGGTTCAGAAAAAATACCGGTTTCCAAGCCCTGCCGAAAACGTCCCTGGCTCAGTATAAGTCGTGGCAGATGGCAAATATCTCTCGACTCTTGCTAGGCGCGGGGTGTAAACACACACTTAAAAGAAAAAATAATAATAATAAAAGTTTTCGATTACAGTAATATCAATTTGTAAAAAAAAACTCTAATAAATAAAAAAAAATATATTCAAATTACAAATTAAACAAAAAAGCACGAGAAATAATTAAAGTAAAAATAAAACTGTCACAGAACCAAAAACAAAAATATGTTAATTGCGCTAGTATAACGAAGCCGAAAACCACGTATTAAAACCCCATTATTTTCCTCGAAGACACTACTCGTACTTGGGAAAAGACGCGTTACTGAGATATTAACAGTAGTTTTCTTTAAATATATTTTTTTATAAGTACTGACAAATATTATTCTCTTAGAATTCGTTAAAAAAAATAGTACTTTTTTCATAAACGGTGCACTAAGCTTTATATTGAGCAGGCGCAAGTACATATTTTTGATGCCTATAAATAAAATTCGTTTTATGATCGATGGTTTTATTATTATTATTAATGGGCATGACAGTTTCTTTTAAATTTTTACCCGACTTCAAAAAAGGAGGAGGTTATCAATTCGTTTTTTTGTATCTATGTTACCTCATATCTCAGTCATTTGCCGATCGATTCGAAATTTGTAGCTTCTTAAAGAACAGAGTCATAAGGTGTAACATCATTAAAAATTAAGAAATAAAATTAACTTTAAAACAAAGTGAAAACCGACTTCAAAACTAAAATGCACTAAAAAATCTTAAATAAACTCTTGACCCTTTGAAAGGAAAGGAAGCCATTTATGGCAAACAATTTCTTTTTGGAGTCGGTGCCATCACTTTGACCATCAAGCATCAACTATAAGAGCACCGACTCCAAAAGAAATTGTATTTAAGACTCTTTAGTGCATTTTGGTTTTGAAGTCGGTTTTTACTTTTTTTAAAGTTTGAAATTTTTTTTTTGACAAGTTTGCAGGTTACCTTAATCAATACGAAAGTCGGCTAAAGCACGGTAATATTATCTATACAGTATTGTATGCGTTTCGTCCGTTTGTATAAAGTTGGAATACTATTAATATAGTAAATTGAATTGCTCTAATCTTTGTTTTAATGATTTGAATTTTGATTGGAATGTATTAATGTTTTTACTTTTTTTTTACCTGTAATTTAATTTTTCATTCGTCATCGCATATCTCCACTTAAGTGAATTTATTAATTTGTGTACACATGTTTTAGAATTATTTTCCTGCACCATTGTAATAGATGATTTGAAATATTGTATATTTATGACTGTAATTTGTTATGTGTACAAATGGTGTTCAATATTATATAATAATAAAAAATAAAAATAAATGAATACTGTATAGATAACATTACCGTGGCTAAAGACTATTTGACGACCCATCTGGTGTAGTGGTCGAGAAATCGCCTACTACTTAGCGGGTGCGGGTTCGATCCCCGCACAATACCAACATTTGTGTGCATGAACATGTCTGTTTGTATTGGTCTGGGTGTTTTCTATGTATATCATGTATGTATTTACAAACAAAAAGTATATAAGTATTATATCCGTTGTCTGGCACCCATAACACAAGCTTTAAGTAGCTTACTTTGGGACTAGATGGCGATGTGTGGGAATGTCCTAAAGATATTGTCCAAAGGATATTTGTTCACTCTGTATTCATTATTTTTAATGAGGTTGTCAGTTTCTTTGAAATTAATTTAATATTTGTTTGGACGAATTTGCAAGATACCTTAGTTAAAAAAATCGGGTATTTAGACCCATAAACCACACATATCGATAAAAAAATTAATAACTTTGAATAAGTATTAAAAAAAGCATAAGAATAACATTAAAAATAATTAAAATACAAATAATCGAATTATACAAATAAAATAATAAACAGTAAGGTACAATAAAAATAATAATCAATAACTCTTCACAAACCACTACAGTGCCACACTCATCGCCAGGACAGTGTTAGAGCTGACCCTCACACTACGCATCGGGGAGACAATGCGCTTGCGCATAGTAAAGTCTGTTTTTCTTTGCTAGTCCAATAATGTAAACAATCGTCTCATAAGTTTAAAAGCACTAAATAAAATAAATAAACAATTTGATTTCAAAATATCTTAGAATTCAATCGTGAATTATCTATGTTATTTGTGAGTTTTTTGATTATCCTTATTTTAAAATTTAATGATTTCTTTAAAAAGGAATGTCAAGATTGCTTACAATATTCTACTAGCTAAGAAAAACTGACTTCGATGTGAAAGCAGTACGAAAGGCCATTTTTCTTTCCCAGGTACAAAACGTCAGACGTGAAACGGCGGAAAGTGGGCGAAGGGCCTGACGAGTCGCTCTTCATAGTCACAACACTCTCTTATGAGGAACAAATCGCAGAAATACAAAAGAGACAAGAGAGCACCGCTTATAAGACGGCCCCGTACAAATGTCATATTTGTTATAGAGGGTTCCTCGCGGCGGAGAGATACAGCGCTCATGCTGTGCGACATAGCGAGGTAAATAAACTGGGGAACCATTTTTAGGGTACCGTAGCCGAATGGCAAAAAACGGAACCCTTATAGTTTCGTCAAGTCTGTCTGTCTGTCTGTCTGTCTGTCTGTCTGTCTGTCTGTCCGTATGTCACAGCTACTTTATACTGTGACCTATAAGAATCACACTGTTGAAATTTGGTAGGAAGGTGTATTTTTTTTGTCAAACCTATGCCTGTGGGGTGTCTATAGATATGTCTCTTAAAATGACATAGAGGTTTCTAAAACCGTTTCCTTTTAAAGTGTAACGTTTGATAGATAGACGCTTAGAAGGTGGTAAAATGGGCGCGAAAAATTAACAAATACTTTCAAAGAAAACTTGGTTTGGTTTTTTTTGTCAATAATAATAATTAATAAAAAAATATATCTTCACAAAATGTTTTAGAATGTTTTTAACACTCACAGTGTCATATTTTATATTCATAAATAATAATTAGTATATAGTTTCATAAACAGACGGTTAGATGGCGCTAGGCGTCACGCTATTGACGTTTTCATAAGAAACCACAAATTTCGCCGGGTCGGACTGACAGCACGGTAGCTCAATTGGTAAGAGCGTTTGGCCCGGTTTGCCAAAAGGTTGCTGGTTCAAGTCCCGCCCGTGCGCAAATTTTTGGTTTCTTATTTCATCTTTATGAATATAAAATATGACACTGTGAGTGTTAAAAACATTCTAAAGCATTAGATAGCGAAGCGACATCAATTTCCAAGTTGAATTTATTCTGTAAAGAATAACTGCTTGGGCCATCTGTTTCATAAACAGACGGTTAGATGGCGCTAGGCGTCACGCTATTGACGTTTTCATAAGAAACCACAAATTTCGCCGGGTCGGACTGACAGCACGGTAGCTCAATTGGTAAGAGCGTTTGGCCCGGTTTGCCAAAAGGTTGCTGGTTCAAGTCCCGCCCGTGCGCAAATTTTTGGTTTCTTATTTCATCTTTATGAATATAAAATATGACACTGTGAGTGTTAAAAACATTCTAAAGCATTAGATAGCGAAGCGACATCAATTTCCAAGTTGAATTTATTCTGTAAAGAATAACTGCTTGGGCCATCTGTTTCATAAACAGACGGTTAGATGGCGCTAGGCGTCACGCTATTGACGTTTTCATAAGAAACCACAAATTTCGCCGGGTCGGACTGACAGCACGGTAGCTCAATTGGTAAGAGCGTTTGGCCCGGTTTGCCAAAAGGTTGCTGGTTCAAGTCCCGCCCGTGCGCAAATTTTTGGTTTCTTATTTCATCTTTATGAATATAAAATATGACACTGTGAGTGTTAAAAACATTCTAAAGCATTAGATAGCGAAGCGACATCAATTTCCAAGTTGAATTTATTCTGTAAAGAATAACTGCTTGGGCCATCTGTTTCATAAACAGACGGTTAGATGGCGCTAGGCGTCACGCTATTGACGTTTTCATAAGAAACCACAAATTTCGCCGGGTCGGACTGACAGCACGGTAGCTCAATTGGTAAGAGCGTTTGGCCCGGTTTGCCAAAAGGTTGCTGGTTCAAGTCCCGCCCGTGCGCAAATTTTTGGTTTCTTATTTCATCTTTATGACTTCACAAAATGTTTTACATAATTTGTACAGTTAGGTTATATGAATGGTGTCACAGATAAACTTTTGTGAAGACTGGTGCTTGCTATGGATTGAGACAATCTGTAATACAAGACACCAGGTCTCCACCATCTAAATTCAAAAGGTCCTTTATAATATAACAGTAGTACATTTTTATGTATTGTATCTAAACTAGTATGAGTACAGTAAAGTCTTTTAAGATAATATAAAAAACAACGATACGTATTTTAAGTATTGGAAGATACATAAACAAAATAAATAAATAAATAAATGCAATTCAATTTACATGTAATTTAGGCAAACTTATCATGATACCAAGACATTGTACATTCGCTGGGGTTAAGCGTGTGTGTCAGTGAGTGTAGCGAGCTAGACTAGTGTAGTTGTTATTCCCTATATTCTATAACTATGGGCCTCATAAAAAAGCTCCAAATAACACAACGAGCGCTGGAGAGGGCTATGCTGGGTGTTTCTCTACGGGATCGAATCAGAAATGAGGAGATACGTAGTAGAACTAGCGATGGGTCGTTATCGGTTTTTGAGATAACGTAACGTAACCGTTATGTGATTTCCAATAACCGGTTTCATAACTACTGTTTTTGTTACTAGTTATTTTCACAACGTTATGAAGAAAACATGATAATATACCTGTTTCGTTTACACTTACGTTCGCGTCCTATGGTCGTTTCATTCATACTCGTATACGCAACAAAGCTATCACACGTTAAGTTACGAACCTTTTTAAGACGCTTTATACATTACTCGTTTTACTTCCTCATGTTATAAAAACGATGTGTAGGATGGTCAATGTAAAACGTCGTTTTCAACTTGTCATAACGAATAACATAAAACCAGTGATTTTGCGTGAGTAGCGAAGCCATTTAAACATCTACGCTATGTCTTTTGCTTAAGAGTGAATTCAATTTAACTTCATACCGTTGTGATACTATGTTATCGAAGACCGATGCCTATTTCGATCGTTTAAATGGCGTTATTAATGTAACTAGTTATTGTTGTGGAGGATAACGAGTGATCACTGTTTGGGCTCGTGACTTGTTAAAAAACTAGTTACGGTTAATAACGCCCATCGCTAAGAAGAACTAAGGTAACGGACATAGCATTGAGAATCAGTAAGCTCAAGTGGCAATGGGCAGGGCATATAGCGCGAAGAACTGATGGCCGTTGGGGCAGGGAAGTTCTAGATTGGAGACCCTTCGACCGAAGACGCAGCGTAGGACGTCCACCAACAAGATGGACAGACGACCTTGTAAAGATCGCAGGATCAAACTGGATGTAGACCGCTGATCGGTCGCTGTGGAAAGCCTTGGGGGAGGCCTATGTTCAGCAGTGGACGTCCTTTGGCTGAGAATGATGATGATGATGATATTCTATATACTTGTTTTTCATAATGATCAATCAAGTCGTCGTTGTGCTATAGCAAAGCGGTCTGTTCGAGTGCTTCATCTGCAAGACGCGGCTGAAGTCGGGCCGCGCGCTACGGAAGCATCTCACCGCCCAGCATACGGAGAAGTTCAGCTGCAAGGGATGCCCATTCGTCACCAGGAACAGGTCACTTTTGTTTATATTTATTTTACTTTCAGATTAATAACCAGGTAATGGTAATGAGGTGCTCGTAGCGCTGTGGTAGTAACGCTTTGGTAGTGATACGGAAGTGAAGCAATCTACGCCGTGGTCGTGTTTTGATGGACGGACCATTCCGACCATATAAGTGACGTACATCACGAGCATCTCCGTGCTTCGGAAGGCATGTTAAGCCGTTGGTCCCGGCTAATATTAGTCGTTAAGGTTAGTCAGAGGCCTTATAGGCGGCTTGATAACATCTGACAGCAGGGTTAGTAGCTTGCCTTGCAAACACCCCTCCACCAATCCGCTCTGAGCCCGCGTGGTGGAGTATGGCTCGAACTACCTCACCGTTGAGGTAAGGCCTTTGCCCAACAGTAGAATGTTACAGGCTAAATTTACTTTTACTTTTATAAATAACCAGATATTAGAAGGAACGAGGGAATCCTATCGCTCTTAGAGTTGTAAGTCCAATGTATCATACCAAAGTATGCAGCATTCCGGTAGACTACGGTAAACTTCAGAATCTTTCCATAAGGTGCGGTAGCTTTCGTGCATTTAATTTAATGGTATCACGAATTATTCTTGTGATAAATAAATGGTCTTGAATCTGATTTTGAAATAAATCATAGTAATTTCTATAATGGTGACTGTTATTGATTTTAGTTAAATAAGTTTCATTATATACATAAAATATTTGAAAAAAATATATTTTGATACAAATATTCACAGGAAAAAAGTTATACAAGGAGTATAAGAGGTTTTTTTTTTAACTACAAAAGATTGCGAGACTTGGTATGTCACATTTGGTACTTTATCTTAAAAATTCCTTAATAAAAGTTGTCTACGAAAATTACGAAGTATTCCGTATCCTAACGGAAAGATTCCGTGCGTTTTGGTAGGCTACGGTAGACTCACAACACTAATCGCTTCTAATAAAACACCAGTGAATAACTTTTCAAACTTTTAAGCTCGAATTGTATATGTCACCGTCATATTATAAAATCCGCGAGGTTTTAAATACGCTATGTTATAATCTGATGATTCATTATATCCTTTGGACATTCCCACACATCGCCATCTAGCCCCAAAGTAAGCTACTCAAAGCTTGTGTTACGGGTGCCAGAGAACGGATATAATACATTCATTGTTAAATTTCAAAATTTTTGTTTTTTTTGGATACTTACATGTGAACATCACACGCGTTGGACACTTACCCGGAGCTATCACTTAGCCCAGTGATTCGTCATTTCAGCTTACGTTATATAATGTATGAAATTCGGTACAGTTCACAATCAAATCCACAGATTGTAATCACGCGGTTTTTACAATACTACGGTCATGTATATATTAATAACTAGTTAAATGATTCATTTTATTTTTGGATTAAATTAAAATTCGGTTATGTGAATAAAATGTGTTTTACATTTGCTGAACATATTGAACTTTATAAATATTTATTTCACAGAGGAGTCGCGAGAGAACACGAGAAATGGCATGCGGGGACTAGATATCAGTGTCCACATTGCCCTAGTGAATTTGAGTGAGTATTAAAATTAAATAAGAAACCGAAAATTCAGCACGAGTGGGATTTTAACCCACGACCTCAGGCGAACCGAGCCAACGCTCTTACCAACTGAGCCATCGTGCAGTTAATCTTCGCGGGCAAAATTTAACCTTGGCTCTCTTCAGAATTAACAGCCATTTTCTTTTATTTGTGTTCTTTGGATGTCGTCATTATCATCACCTTTATCATTCATAATTTTGTATTTATTAAGTATATGTATTCTATGTATGTTTATTATCCTTTTGCTTATGTATCCTATTATTTGTGTAATATTAGTATGTATGTTTATATTAGTGCATTTTACTTCTTTTTCTTACTGCCCTTCTCACATATTATTAATATTCCGCCACTGATAAAACTCTCTGCATTACCAGGTGGTTGACTGGTAGAGAATGCCATAAGGCATTAAGTCCGCCGATTGTACAACTTACAATGCAATAAAGTTTAAATAAATAAATAAAATTTCTGGTCTTGTATGAATACGTCATTACGCGTGACGTCAACGCTATCTACCCAAAGTGTATTGCAACAGTGGGCCAAGTAGTTGTTCATTACAGAATAAACTTAACTTGGAAATGATGACGCTTGCGCTATTCAATGGTTAAAAGTAAACACTGTATGTGTTAAAAATGTTCAAAGTTATTAAGGGAGTACTTTTTGAATTTATCCTTAACTAACGTTCCCCTGCGACTTGATCCGAGCGTTTTGAGTTCGCTACTTCCTTTTCCGTCGCATGTTTTAGCCTTCCTCGATAAAAACATTTTTTCAAATCGGTCCAGTAGTTCCTGCGATTAGCGCGTTCAAACAAACAAACAACCTCTTCAGTAAAGCTGAAAAAATATAAGTATAGATAGATAGCGATTGGGACTAACGACCTAAGCGAAACAAACTATTTATTCTTTTAAATTACTCTCCTCCTAACTCGTATTAACTTGAACATAAAGATGAAATAAGAAACCAAAAATTTACGCACGGGCGGGACTCGAACCAGCAACTTTATGGCTAACCGGGCCAAACGCGCTACCGATTGAGCTACCGTGCTGTCGGTCCGGCCCTGCGGAATTTGTGGTCTCTTACGGATACGTCATTATGCGTGACGTTTAGCGCCATCTACCCGTCTGTTTATGCAACAGTGGGTCAACTAGTTATTCTTTACAGAATGAATTCAAATTGGAAATTGATGACACTTCGCTATCTAGAGTATTTTTAATACTCACAGTGTCATATTTTATATTCATAAAGATAAAAATAAGACACCAAAAAAATTTTTTTTGGCTCAATTGGTAGAGCGTTTGGCCCGATTAGCCCGAAAGTTGCTGGTTCGTTACATAAGTTTATCTGTGGATGTAACTTAAGGTGCGCTTACACGAGGGCAATATATGTTCGGCGACACAAATGGACCGATCTGGAGCAATTAGTGGAGCATTATGGAGCAAAATAAATAAATTGCGGCAATTATTTCGGCGATATTGCTTCTAATTGCTCCAGATATTTCATATCGCTCAATGTGGCAGACACGAATATCCAATAAGCTTGAAAATTCTAGGCAATTTTTGTTTGCATCTCGTTCGCACTTGTATGTTTTGCGGCTTGCCGTCTTGCTTCCGCGGGGAGAGCGAGAGGTCGGGTGGAAGTAGGATAGCACGCGGCAAGGCGTCATCTGTTAGTCGCCTCTGTTTGTTGTGAAATGTGACTGTATTTTCGTTTGTTCGTGACATTCTAGTAAAGTTTTTGAATAATATATCACCTAATTCTTTACACAATGAAAATTGCGGCCTTTTTGCCAAAAACGATCGCACTCGCCTATTCCTGTATTTTAGTTTGTTCGTTACATTGTAGTAAAGTTTTTGAATAATATATTATCTAATTCTTTACACAGTAAAAATTGCGGCCTTTTTGCCAAAAACGATCGCACTCGCCTATTCCTTTTCTTTCTTTTTTGTTTTTGATGAATAATAAAAAAGCGCTACAAGCCGCCGCAGCAATAACAATGTCGTTCATAGCGAGCGAATACTGAAATGCTTGTGTAGGACAGTATTGCCTTGATGAAGTTGCGCCATAGCGCTCAATATTGTATTGCGCAGTATTGATGCTTGTTGCCGTTGCCGTAAATCGCTTGATGTAGTCGTGACGCCATAGTTGACGAGTATTGACTGGATTTTAGCAATTTTAGTTGCCCGTGTAAGCGCACCTTTAGAACAATAAAAAAGAAATCTGTTCGCACGACAACCTGTCTATCTATCTCTTTCGACAGCAAACTAACAACATACATGGGCCACATTCGGATCAAGCACGTGTCGGACTTTGTGTGTGAGCTGTGCGGGTTCACTTTCGTCAGCAAGAAAGGTATCGACGTGCACAAGAAGAAGAAACACAGGCTCTCGGATAAGACTGTAAGTGATTTAACTATTTATCGGATAATCGGATTCATATTCATCTAAAGTTGACGTGTTGGCTGTTATGGTATGCACTTTTGAAAAATCACGCAATTGCGGAATTGTCAAAGGACATGTTTACGTTTGTATGGGTAAAATGCCAACACCTTGTACATGTCATTAAAAAATAGCTCATGTAAAGCTTAATCGTTTTGAGAATAATTTTTGTCCGTAAATTATTTAACTTTTAGGTAATGTGTACTTAAAAAAATAAAATCTAGCAATATTGAATGAAGTCTAATAAATCTGTCAAGTACGTGACAGCCAATCAGCTGTGTAATAAAGATTTAAAAAGATTGAAAGCGGAAAGCAATATGACATTTGACAATGACAGATTTACTTTTTTTGCACGTTATGACGCGATTTTGGCGTAAGAATAGACAGATGGAGTTGCCAGTATTTTAAAAGTTTATAACTTTATTATTTAAATTACCTAAATATTGTGAATTTAATAAAGATTCCATATAGTCTGTCTAATTACCTGTATTTTTTGCTATTTTCACAGATACTGTACATGGTCTTGGCATTTTTATAAACATCTCCTTTAGTATTTTTATTCTGAACCAAATCGTACTGTCTTCTGTTCGTCTTACACTAAGCATACTCATTAATTCAATTCTAGTACATACACATGAATAATATTACTTAATCCTGGAGTCCTGTTTTATATACAGGGTGTTGTTTTGGTCAGTGGCATCCAACTCGGGGATGATAATTTCAGATAAGCTTAGTATAAAATATATATTTTCTTTAAATTATATGCAAGTTTTATGAAGCAAAACCTCTTCACAACATTGTAAAAAATTCAAAATGAATGGGGAAACTCGCACCCGCGTATCGCGCCTTTATCTACGAAATACTACGCCGTAGCTAGTAAGCTACGAAGAGGCTACCTGGTGTTGGTAGTTTTGACTCGCTCGCTTGTCCGCAATATAGATTTTTTGGGTTTTTTCCATTAAAAAAAATATTTTTTTGGCATTAGTATCGTTTGTACAACCACCCCTGAGTCGCTCGTCGCTGACCAAAACAACACTCAGTATAAATACCACATGCTAAAGACAACGTTTCAACACCATGATACAGGCTAGTTTTAAAATCCGTAATTTCCTGGAATCCCAGGATTTATTTGAAAAATAAATTAAAAGAAAAGCCGCCGTCATAAAACCTTAGCTAAAAATTAACTTTTGGTAAATATGCATCTGATTATCCGATTTCTGGTTATAACTTAAGATTATCTATTTATTTTATGTAAATGTCACTTGTAAAAAGCAACTGGTTTTGACGACCCGTCTGGTGTAGTGGTCGAGAAATCGCCTACTACGCAGCGGGTGCGGGTTCGATCCCCGCACAATACAAACATTTGTGTGCATGAACATGTCTGTTTGTATTGGTCTGGGTGTTTTCTATGTATATTATGTATGTATTTACAAACAAAAAGTATTTAAGTATTATATCCGTTGTCTGGCACCCATAACACAAGCTTTAAGAAGCTTACTTTGGGACTAGATGGCGATGTGTGAAAAAAAAAAACTGTGTCAGCATCATCATTATATATAAGTTAAGCAGCCCAAATAATGCTGTTTTAAAGTTTTCAATAACGTTCAATGCACGTAAAATGCATTTTTTGTGATACATTGACACACGGCCTAGTACGGGGACCGATTTATCACATAATTAACTTTTCAACACACTTGCTCAAAACGACGTTTTTATTCCACCGATTTTCGGCTCATAATCCTAGATATAAAACACGCGTGCTTTTTCAGTATATTATTGAACGAGTGCCTATAGTTTATTAACCCGACCAATTTACATATTTTGTACCCAAGTACCAAGTCGTAAGTAAGAAGAAGAAGAAGAAAAAAGTATTTATGAAAAAAATAACAGTACCTACATATTTATTTCAATAAATAGTAAATCCAGCTTTATTACTTAAAAATAACTCAAATTCATTTAAATTTTTCTGTAATTTGTGTTCTTTCCTCGCAAGTGTGTTGAAAAACGTCGTATGAAACACGTGTGCCCGTGACCATAATATACGCGGCTTTTTTATGACGCACACAATATCGCCTTGTATATTGGTCAACTTAGCACACTTGTATCATAATGTACTATTGTAGAATAAGTTATTGTGTATTCGAGAAAAAAAAACAGCTGTCGAATTATAAGTTGTTTAAATTCATCAGTGGAGTCTTTACAAAAAAAATTGTAAACTAAAAATAATACACCCTGTATTGCAGTAAGTATAACCTCAAATTTTTGGTTCCAGGTGCCGCTAGAAGGGCCGTACTGCTGCGTGTGTGACGTCACATTCGTGTCCGAAGAGGCTCACTCCAGACATCTCAAGCTGTCTTCCAAACACAGTAGCGATAATGACCCGTAAGTTTTATCTATAACTAGCGGACCCAGCTGTGTTTCGCCCCCAGCCCAGTCCCGCCCCAGCCCTGTCCCGCCGAGTCCCGTTATTTTTAAAGTAAGCATTCCCAGCGAACTTTGTTTCGCCCTTAAATTGCTAAAATGGCTATAAAAAAAGGGGTTGGTCGTAAAAAAAGGAAAAATTTAGAGTTGTATGTATTTTTAATGCTACATTGTAAAAAAATAAAAACAAGAAATTCGTCCAAAAATTAAAAAAAAAATTAAGGTCGAACAACCCTTATCACTTAGGGGTATGAAAAATAGATAGTAGCCGATTCTCAGACCTACTGAATACGCATATAAAACTTGGTAAGAATCGGTAAAGCAGTTTTGGAGGATCACGGTGACTAACATTGTGACATGGATTTTTTTTCCTATTTGGGGCAAAGACACGATTCCAGCCAAGTAAAAACCGATATTCATGATTTTTACTTTGTTGGGGTTGTATTAGCGCCGACTAGAATAATAACCATAAAACGGGGTTGGGGCACGAAAAGTTTGATTGTTTGAAAACTCTAATTTCAGGAACTTATGCTCTGATTAGAATTATGTCTTCGCGCTCTCGCGTTGAGGCTATTTTTTTTTATTAGAGTAGTTTTTTTCTTCTGATACTGATGCCATTTTTTTTTGAAATCTCTATCAATTAATTATTGCGATACAGCAAGCGTGTCAAAACTATCAATACCTGGTCTTGTCTCAAACTATCAACACCAGTCTTCTTCGAAGCTTACTAGTTACGGCGTAGTTTTTCGTAGATTCGCACGAGAGTGCGAGTTTTCCCATTAGTTATGAAATATTTTAGAATGTTATGAAGACGTTTTCTTTTATAAAACTTGCATATAATTTAAAAAAAAAATGAGGAAGCAAAACTTATATTATCATCCCTGAGTCGGATGTCCAAACAACATCCTGTATGTGTAATATTTAATTCCAGTAACCGCATAAGAAACGACTCGCAGAGCATAAACACTGAGCGAAACGGACGCGTCATGAGGAAGATAGAGAGGCGGCCGGTGATACACCCGAGGGACCCCGACGATAAAGGGACCGGGCAAGACAACGCCGGGCCCATCACTTGCGAACAGGTAAGGAAATACAGAGGGTATCAAAAGTACGAGATAAATTCAATACAATCAAAATATTCAAATATATTGGACACCAAACACATACATTGCTCTGATCCCAAAGTAAGTAGCTAATGCACTTGTGTTATGGAAATCAGACACAACGGTGGTACCACAAATAAGTTTGAAATACAGGAAAAAAATATATTTAAAAAAAAACTAAGAAAATAAAACATTTTTTGTCGGTTTGTCCCCTTGTATAACAATCTACTATTTTGTCACGACTTTTGACGTAAAAAGTGACGTCATTAAGAACGCTATGACAGTGCGATCATTTACATCAAACTAATAATTCAATGTTTTTTTTATTATTATCTTTATTTATATAACTTATTAATTCAAAATATAAATGTGTAACTTTCCTTTGATAACAACAGTTCCATCTCGTCAACATAATCGTTGCAATAAATAATGGTGAAAACTATATTGCTTAAAAACAATGCAGTACTATTAAGCCAAATGGGTTATTTATAGCTGTTTGTTTTCCAAATAAATGATTTTATAATAATTCAAACCGAAGATTATTAATTTTATAATAATTCAAACCGAAGAATATATTTTAAAAATTTGCTTTAGCAACGGAGGGCGATTAATACAAGAAGAAGACGAAGAGGCACAAATTGAATTGTTCATCTATCATAAACAAATAGTGCAAATGTTGAATGTTTATAAAAATAACAATCTTCCTAGTTTTCATTTATTTTTAAACTAGGCTATTATATCACTCATTCAGAAACTACCGAGCCTATTCAACAGTAAAATACTGTCTATTTAAGGGGCTCCCCGGATATTTAACGCGCACACTAGCGCCACTTTAGTAGAAAAATCATAACTCGTTAAATAAAAGACTCTCTCGAAAATCTGATTGATGCGATTGTAGCTCTGGTTGTGTGGTTTAGATACAGTATTTAAGTTCAATAAAAAAGGAGTTATCTGCAGTTACAGTTTGAAAAATTGCCAAAAGTGGCCATATTTAGCAGTTTATCTAACTTTAACTACAGTAAACTACTTTAAAAACAATTTAAACGTACTAAATAAACTATAGAACCTGTACTACAATCAAGTCTACCAGATTTTTGATTGTTTTCGTATTTAAGGAGTAATAACTGTTAAACTAGTGGTCCCCCGCGACTTCTTCCACGCGTTTTTCGATTTTTTCTCCCCTTTTAAACCTTCCCTAGACCTTTACGAACATTTCAAGACTAAGATAAGATAAATCCGTTCAGTCGTTCTCGAGTTTTAGTGAGACTAACGAACAGCAATTCATTTTTATATATAGATAGATAGAGTGGCGCTAGTGTGCGCGTCAAAATTCGGGTAGTCTTAAAGAACAAAATGAACCATAAACAAGTCGTCTATTTCCCTTCCAGTGCGGTGTCCAACTCCGCGATCTGCGTCTGTACGCTCAACACTTCCGTCGAGCTCATCCGGATAAGAACAGAACTAAATACCCCGCGATGAAGACGCCCTGTATGTGCGAGCAGTGCGGCAGGATATTCCAGGTCAGTTGTTAAAATTGGTTCAGCCGTTTTAGAGTCAAAACAGATTATATTAATATGAGTAGATGCTGTGATATTGTTTACGCAAATATCGGATTACGGTCTTAAACGTATATTCATTGTTAGGGTTCCGTAGTCGAATGGTAAAAAACGGAACCCTTATAGTTTCGTCAAGCCTGTCTGTCTGTTTGTCCGTCTGTATGTCACAGACATTTTATTCTGTAACTATAAGCATCACACTGTTGAAATTTGGTAGTAAGATGTATGCTGTTTACCGCTTTACGATTCTCATATAAAAAATAATGACATTTAATTGGCTTTCATAGAAGAAACTAAAACCGAAAAAAAAATCGTTTCTTCTGTTCGGAAAATTGAACTTTCATGTGAAGGTAGACGGGTGGAAAATAGCTTTTCCATCCCTAGGGTGGAAAGAAATTTAGTTTTAATTGCTACGATCATACATGGAGTTAAAGATAATTGAGTCACATCATATTAATAAATAAACAAGCTGTCAATGTTTTTAATATTAGCTAAACATTAATAGCTATGATCACTGATTTAAAAAAAATACAACTGGTCTATATTTTAACAATTTAAAATCTGGCTTCAATCTCCAACCTGGCTTTTTGAGCGAGAATTGGAGGTGATAGATGAGACGCTTAAATCAACGTTAGAATCAGTACTTAATGTTAGTTTAGATTAGGTTCAATGGTGTCAGGCATCCTTGCCGGTTCGTCATGGGGGTCTTGGAGTACGTCGGGTTCAAGATATAGGTCTGGTGGCCTTTTTGGCCTCGGCATACGGGTCGGCGGATCTTGTTGCTCGTATTTTGTCAACCGATGGCAACACTGTTCGCTTACCTTTTGTGTCTGAGGCCTTGCAGAAGTGGGTCACGCTATGTCCGACAAACGAACGCCCCAAAATTCTTATTGGTCAGAGAGAATGGGATGACATCCTATGTAAGCGCTCTTATTTGCGCTTGTTGGATGGTGTCTCGGGTTCCGATTTAGCGCGTTTAAAGGCAGTCGCCAAGCCTGAATCCGGTGCTTGGCTACATGCTTACCCTTCTCCACACTTAGGAACACTGCTTGACAATGAATCTTTAAGGATAGCAGTGGCCCTAAGACTTGGAGGCAAGGTGTGTGAAGAGCATCTTTGTATTTGTGGTGTTATGGTGCATGAAGATGGACACCATGGATTAAGTTGCCAAAAATGTGCGGGTCGCATTCCGAGGCACCATTCAATTAACGAGATCATTCGTCGGGCCATGGTGTCGGTCAACGTCCCATGTGTATTGGAGCCACCAGGTCTTTCTCGTACGGATGGCAAGAGGCCAGACGGTCTTACGTTGATTCCGTGGCGGAGGGGTCGTTGCCTCTTATGGGATGCTACTTGTGTTAGCACGTTTGCTGCGTCTCATTTGAGGCAGACGGCGAGTTCGGCAGGCTCAGCGGCAGAAAACGCTGCCAAGTTGAAGCACGCCAAGTACTCGGCCCTGGAGTCGATGTACGACTTCATTCCAGTAGCTGTCGAAACGGCTGGACCGTGGGGTGTTGAGGCCCGCACTCTTTTTAGAGAATTAGGTCGAAGATTGAGAGAGAAGGGGAATGATCCTCGCTCTGGTTCCTGGTTGATTCAGCAGGTCTCCATTGCCATTCAACGCGGCAATGCAGCGAGCATAATGGGGACCTTTGGATCGACTAGGTTACGGGGTGGGTCTTAACGTAGGTACCTACTTAATTATTTTTTTTTGTTTAAGGTTTTTGTTGACAATGCTTGTTGCTGAATATTTTATTTTTGACGTTACATGTGTTAAATATTTTTTTAATGTAATTAAATTTGTATCTCTATTGTACTGTGACAATTTAAAATAAATTCATTAGATGATATTTTGTTGGCGTCAAAAAAATTCTAATAATTAAATCACTTGAAGATTTAAAATCTACAAATATAATATTCGGTTGACCGCCATACATAGTGACACTTTTTTTTCATTTTGCATTGTGACACATTGTTTTGAAGGATTATGGGCAAATAATAAAAGTTTATTCAAGATTAAAGTAAGTAAATTTAATTAGGAAAATCCCTAGACACACACAGCATTTACAGGACGGATCATAGAGAGAGAGAGAGAGAGAGAAAAAAAAACCTGTTCGGAAACACTTCGGAAACACAATTTTAAAGACTTGTGTTCGGATATACAAATGTTATACTAGACAATTTTGTTTAGAATCAACACTGGCCCTTAAACAAACTGTCTTCATAACTTGGCCATTAATAACCTTTAAACAAACCCTTAAAACAAAAATAAAAGTTTGAAATTAACAATTACATGAATAATTAAATTCACAACTAAAGTGTTCTTGGTTTTTAAAAAAATAACATTATTTCATAGTTAAGTTTCATAAAAATAGTCTTAGGCTAATTAAAGACTATTTTTTTCTGTATAATAAACAAGAGAAAACACTTCTCATTACTATAGAAAATATGCTTAAGTTTGTGCATACTACAAAAACAATGTACCTGTAGGTTTAATCTAGCATCCAGTTAAAAAAAAAAACTTACATATTTATTTAATAAAAATAACAGAAATACATTTACATATTAAACTTATCCTTAGTTAAAGGTTTTGTTAGACAATCTGCTATCATATCTTTAGTACAAATATAAATAATGTTGATGATATTACTCGTACTACTCACAATTTACAGATAGATCTTCTACATAGAGTTTGAACAAAGTTTTTTTAATAAAGTTTGTCACAGTAACATCCAAGCATTCATTAAGAAAATTTCGTAAGAAAACTGCCTCTTTGCAAGCATCGGAGAGTTCCATGTATTCTGCTTCAGTACTAGAAAGTGCGACAGTTTTCTGTTTACGACTCTCCCAGGATATGACAGACTCACCTAGTTTAAACAAGTATCCAGTGTATGAACGGCGATCTATGATATTACCAGCCCAGTCAGCGTCAGTATATCCAGTTACTTGTAAGCCTCCTTTCTTATAGGTTAAACAGTAATTAGATGTACCTTTTAAGTATCTAAGTACTCTTTTTGCTGCCATTGTAGCATTCATTGAACTGGCTTAGGAAACTAGTTGCATGCATGATATCAGGTCTTGAGCACACTGAAATATACATGAGACAGCCAAAAAGATTCCTGTAATAATATTTATCATCTTTGCTTAGACCTTTTTCCAGTTTTATGCCAGTTTCCATAGGAGTAGATAAAGGTTTGCATTCAGACATGTTGAACTTTTGTAACACACTCATTATATAATTCTCTTGGTCTAAGATGATAGCTGTTTCACATTGTATGATTTTATACCTAGTATATGGTGAGCTTAGGTCCAAAATCATTCATCTCAAACTCATTCATCAGCTGTTCTTTTATGACTATTATATTATCAGTTGATAATGAATGAAATAACATTATCGTCACCGGAAATATGAATTAATGTAAAGGACAATTTGTCGAAATTGAGTTTTATATACAGTTCGACTACAAATTTTCCGCTCTATCCAATGGTATATTTAGAATTTGGATATCTTTAAAAATGATGTCATTTACATCAACATAATTGGTAAAAAATAAACTTAAAAAGTAATGCATAGTACAAGTAAGAGCTGTGTAGAATTCTTGATTCATGTAACGTAGTATTTATTTTGTAGCTTTTTACTGTAAATACACTTACATAGTAAATTTGTTTTTTACATTAGCTATGCTACTGAACTTCTACAAAACTGTTCCTTACATTAATCTTATAAATAAATTTTAATGTGTATTTTGTCGAAAAATTAATGTAAAGGAATGTGGTGTTGTTAGGAGTCCTTTACATTAAAATAAGTTTCTTAATTCCCGCAGAAGTGTACGTTACATTAATTTCTTGAATAAGCACTACCGTTACATGATAGATATTCCGTGAACTCTCTGTTTCCTGACAATTATAATCTGGGCGCCTTCAAGTCAAGAGTGAATACGTTCCTTATAGGCTAGCGCGGCTCATCTTAGACTACAGCTTTGCTTACTATCAAGTGTCTACTAACCTAACTGTTATAAAAAATATACCCCCAAAATTCCGAGAAAGTTGATTGTTGAAAAGGTATCTGTAAGAGGCAAAATATGTCCGTTTACATTATTCTTCTCATGCTATGAACTCAATTTTGTCTCTTACATTAAGTATTTTAAAGAAACTAAAAATAAACAGTTGATGTTAATGTCGATAGGCTGATGATAAAAAAAAATAAGTTTATTACGCTAAACTTTTTACGATATTTGATTAAAACGTACCCTTTACAGCAACGATAAATTAAAGGAAAAAACTATTTTTGTCCTTTACATTAAATATTTTAAAGAAGCTTAATTGACACCTGGGCCTTTAATTTAAGGTTACTATTATTTATATTCAGTAAATGATGCTTATTTAGAACCATCCACTCCTAGAACAATAGTTTATTTTATCTGGCGGCAAAAGTATTGTGAAATAATTACGTAAAGTGTTTGCGAGTATTTAGAGTGCAAGTATTATATGTAAAGGGTCAATATGAATGACGAAAATGATATTAACACTTTAAATTCGTTATTAGCACGAAAAACCAACTTTGAATTTAGCGAAACGTGAGATAGCGTCGGTCCGTGTAATTTATTTTAATATTACTTATTTCTCCCATGCCTGACTAGGAGCGATACTGATGAATTCGGCACGAGCCTACTAGTTAAACAAATTCATCAATAGATATATTTCGATTAACTTGCTTATTTTTTCAGAATTCAGCAGAAGTTTAAAATAAAAAAAATATCTCATATATTAATTAAGGATCGCTGAAACGACATAGAAGAACATACGTACTGAGTTTGTTTTATGAACTGAAGGTTTTCCTTCAGTTAATAAAATGAACAATTCTTTCAGTATAATTAGGTAGTTAACATAAAAATAATATTCCGGATCGAAAAACAATTATAGAAAGAGAAGGACAAGTAAAAGCTGTCAAACAAAACCGATTTAAGATGTAAGTAACTAACATAAGTAAGTAATCTTCCTAAGTTAAACATGATAAACAGTCGACACAAAATATCGAACACGCAGCTGTAAAACGAAATATTATTTATTTATACAAATTTTCGTAGATATGCATTACCTGTGTTATTCTGTCTTTATTTTTTTCGTAAATTAACGTTTAAAAGTAGAATAATCAATTTGCCAATGCGCTTTAAAGCATACACACAGTTTCACTTCAATTTAAAAAAAATGAAAGCAATCAAATGAAAAGCGAGCCTTCATGGGCTTCCAATCTGACTGACAGTCGCCGCCAAAACGGTTCTGCTACATCGCATCTCAAAACTCTTTTTATGACACTTTGCTGCTAGTTAACTTTCTAACACCAACAGTAGCAAATTTGATCAGTGAAAATAGCACATCTGAGTACAGCGGCAAGAAAAAATCTAGTATAAATTTCTCTAACAAGATGACCGTTTTTTCTGATAAGATTATTAAAAAAAACTAGCTTCAAAATTCCAGAATCTCAAAGTACCCCAAACCCAAAAGCATCTAAATTCTCTGAAGATATAGAAACAACAAAAAACAAGAATATTAAACACCCTGCTTCAAAGGAATTCGAGGAAAAATAACAGTCGAATTGTTAGAAAAAATATCCAATTCAGGTCCGTACAGTTTTTAAATTTATTTTTTACTAGCATACTACATATTGGTAGGTTTTTGGGCCCTATAGTTGCCAAATCGACCAGGTACGATCTATTGTGGCAGCCCTTATGTTTAAAGTTCACTGCTTAGTGCCGTTGAGTCTATAAATTGCCATATTCTTTGGAGCGTGATATCTGCTATCTCATCCGGTTGCAAGATGTGTCGCCTGAGATGGATACTTCTTTTGCTCATAAACGGACCGCATGAGCAGAGGATATACGTGGCCGTTCCTTCTTCTGTATTGCAGAATGTGCACAGAGTATCTTCGGTCATGTTCATATTGGACAAATGTTTGTTCAGTTTGCAGTGTCCGGTTACTATTCTAGTCACTGCATATGTTTTGTATCTTTCGGAATTTAACAGTTTTGTAACTTTATTGTTGTAGCCACGAATGAGTGCTTTTGAGTGTTTTGTCCTGGTATAGACTTCCATGACTCAATAGCCTCTTGTTTGGGGGTGGTTAGAAGCGAAGTGGCGCGTTGTTTAGTGATGCCACAGAACGGTTCTACGCCGATTTGAGGGTTGCCGGCTCCTTCTCTAGCGAGTTCATCAGCTACTTCGTTGCCTGCAACATTTAAATGCCCTGAGACTTTGTTGGTGTTTCCCAGTTCATTCAATGTCTCATTGCATGTTTGCACCAGTTTTGACTTTTGTTCGAAGGCTTTTAGGGCCGGCAGGGCAGCTTGGCTATCTGAGTTAATGTAAATGTGTTGGTTCCGGTGTTTCCTCTCGAGTTTTATCTCTGCACATTTGTTTATGGCAAAGACCTCTGCTTGAAAGATTTCAGTTCCCATGTTAGGCCTCTCTCCATAGATCCTACGATCGTCCCATCATTTAATGTTACAGATAACAGTTCATTCACAAAATAATAATCATTAAAGTATCTGGTTTCTATAATAAATAAATCTAATATAAATCTTAGTTTATATAAAATTAGAATAAACTATAATCTAGAAATTGGTACTCTTTTGCATAAATATTGGGAAAAAGTTGACAGCAGAGGGATTAACTGTTGAGGTGACACAAGAAGATGAAAACATACAAGATAAAAAAAGAAAAAGAAAATACACTGTAAAATTGAAACAAAGGTCAGAAACAACACCGAAAAAACAAAATAAAAATACACTACAGAAATTAGACAAAGACTATGAAAAGGTAAGACAAATAGGAATTGAAAACATCAAAGAATTGAAGGAAAATAAGGAAGTAAGACATGAGAGACTAAAGAAAAATGTACCAAAGATAATTGATATTGACGATGAAAAGGGAAAAAGAGTACCAGAGCAAGTGGTTTAGTGGCATTAGGTACCTAAAGAAAACTTTGTTCTTGTTGTCAAAAATTATACTTCTTCATTATTTTTGTAATACTTATTTGTTTAAATTGTTGCATTGAAAAAAAAAAGATTACGTTTTAAATAGTTTTTATATAAAAATGGTAATCCTGTTGAAGTGTAATGTACCTAGTATTGTATGAGAGGACTTGTTTATGTTGTTTATTAAGTTTCCTACTGTAAGAGGCTGAGGCTGTACGGAAAATACTTTTTGTTTTTACAGATGATCCTATTTGTTTTTAAAGAGAAGCCATTTGGTGTAAGACTGTGTTTTTGTTTGGTGTAATAGTTATTTTTGTTAAGCCATAAAGGATTTTTTTTAAATTTTGAAAGAAAAAAATAAAAATATGAATTTTACATAGTAATTTAAATCATTATGGTATAAAGAGAAAATCAGTCGATCGATCGTAGTTACTACAGTTATTTCGTAAACTATTGTTCGGAGCACCCAATTAAACTTTAACTTCTTAGATTTAAGTGTCATTTTCCTTTAAACACTTATAATAGTGTAACTCTAATACCTAATTTAGTGTGTCTTACATTAACACAAGTGATGTTTTTTAAGGACTTACATTAAAACTCATTTTTTCATTTTAAAAAAAAGTTAGTGTATGCGACATTTAAAACAATAAAAATAACGTAAGGGACAGTCTATTTTTAAAACTATAAAGATTAGAACATTTTTAGTAAACTTATGTAATAGAGCTTTAAATGTAAATAAACTTTGCTGTAGTTGTCATTTCAATAGCATTACAAACTCAAAAAATATAACACATTTTTTAAAAAAAAGATAGTTTTTTGGCTCTCCTGTAAATTTGTGGTTTGTCCTTTACAGTAATTCATATTTCCGGTGACGTTATGTCATCAACATAAAGGGCAATAATAATCAAATCCTCTCCTTGTCCTTTATAATAAACACATGGTTCAGATGTAATTTTCCTAAAAATCAAATTTGTGTAATAAGACACCATTGATTTTGTCATACCATTACTTTGCTGCCTGTTTGAGACCATATATGGCTTTAAGTAGTTTGTATACTTTATTCTCCTGGCCCTTAAACTTGGAACCGTCTGGTTATTCCATAAAAACTGTTTTTCTAAGGTCCCCATTTAAGTCGGCAGTTTTTACATCTAAGTGATCAATTTGCATTTTATATTCTGCTGCCAAGGCCAGAAGTAATCGAATAGTTGAGTAACGAACCACATGAGAAAAAGTTTCATGGTAACCAATGCCATGTTTCTGTGTGTATCCTTTTGCTACCAGTCGGGCTTTATATTTAAGAAGTTGACCACCAAGTCCTAGTTTTTTCTTAAATACCTATTTACATTGAACAGGTTTATGACCTTTTGGTAAATCATCAAGGGTCCAGCAGTTGTTAGAGATAAATGATTTATACTCATCTGCCATAGCGGCTTTTCATTCAGTGGCTTTACTACTACATAATGCCTCCTCAACTGTCTCTGGGTCCCCTTCATTATTACAAGCTGCTGACATAGCTAGCATCACCTGGTTACTCCTTCCCTCATAGTCTTCAAAGTCAGGAATCAACGAGTGCTCTGAATCAATACTTGAAGAACCTTGAACGTAAGTTGGATCGAACGAATCATCTGAAGTAGTATTACTTTCACTGTCTTCTAAGAAACTGTCCTATTCTAGGGTTTGTCAAGATGCTATCATCAGATGGATGAGAGTTGAAATCATCAGGCACACTATTTGCGATAATGTTGTCAGTGGCATCTGATAAATAGTGAATTTCATAATTATCATCATGTAAAAAGGGTGACATGCCTCGCTTTTATACAATTGCTTGGACATGATGGATCTATGAGACGGTACCCTTTACTTTCTTCACAATATCCTCCAAAAATTTATGCTTTGGACCTGGGATCCAGTTTCTTAAGGTTTGAGTTCAAAGCATAAGTAAAACAGCCAAAAATGCGACTTATATTTACCTTTTGGTTGGTCCATTTTTCCTCAGGTGTCATGTCTGTGTGAACGTATCCCAAGATTTCAGTTGTTCGATTTAAGGATTTCTTTGGAAAAGGTAATTTCGTTTGTTTGTCTTCAACACATGCAACACATGATTTAAAAATAAAATTATCGTAAGAAATTCCTTCTACTATACCTTTTTGCATGACGTTCATGCTCCTTGCATTAAGATGACCGAGGCGTCGGTTCCATACTTCCTGAGATGTATTGACATCTGCAGATCCCTGCTCAGAATTACTACCAGACAGTCTATTCTCAGACAACATACCATTCTCCGATGCTGCATTACAGGTCATGCCTACATTTAAAGTGTCTAACAAGTATACACCATTAGTACATGTAGCAGTAGCTATAACCTCATTATCAAGTAACACTTTACAACACTTAGAGTCAAATACTACTCTGTAGCCTTTTCTTGTCATCTCACTGACGGATAATAAATTGGCAGTCAGTTCAGGCACATAATACACATTTTTTATGCTTCTTACACCAGTCTTCAAATTGATAGACACCTCTCCACTGCCAGTAGTGCGGATTTTTGTCCCATTTGCAATGTTTGTCCTTTTCTTCGTGTGGTATTAAGGCAATCATTATGTCCTTTCTTCTGCACATGTGATTTGATGCTCCGTAGTCAACATGCCAAAGGTCACTGTTCACATTGGCAGAAAGTGCTGTAAGTAGCGCTTTGTCCTTGACTTGATTTTCTTTGATTTTGGGTTTATTTTCATTGCAATACCTCATGACCTTTATTGCATTTATAGCACCTGAATACCCTTTTTGTGACAAATGCTGTGGCTTCAGTCTTCTCTTCTCTTCGCTGATATTCAAGTAATAATTTGCATCTAACAGATTGGCTTGCCAATGTTGTATTGTTGTTTTCTAGAGACATTATCAAAGGATCGGAACCTGGTGGCAGCCCACTTAACATTATGATAGCCACAAAATCATCTTCTATTGGTGATCCAATGTCACTGAGTTGTTGGATGATTTCACTGATTTTTGAAATATGGCCATCCATGTCTTCATGGTCACATAGTTTCAGCCCAAACAAACTTCTAAGGAGATTTAGTCTTCGACATAAGCCGCGATCTTCAAATGCAATTTAAGGCTATTCCACGCTTCATATGATGTCTTAGCATTTCGTACATGTGGATAAATATGTAGATGTATGGACGGGCATATTTTTGACAAAGCCTTCATTTTGTTCTTATCATCTGCTTTGCCCTCAGTTGTTACATGCTCGTACAAGTCCTCGTGTACCAAAACCATCATCATTGCAAATTTCCAGGTGTGGTAATCTTGGTTGCCCTTTAGTTTTTCTACTTGCATGCTTATACGCCCGCTCCCTTCTCCTGCATACATTGTGTGTGGTGTCTCCTCAGCAGAACGTGATTGCGAAGTAGATTCCTCTGCCATACTTCAACAGTCCAATATGCCGGTTGGAATATTTCATATACTTTTCGTAAAAATATCGTACTTTTCGCGCAGTTACTTTCGATTGGGCCCATAGCCTGAAGGATTATTGGCAAAAAATAAAAGTTTATTCACGATTAAAGTAAATTTAATTAGGAAAATCCCTAGACACACTCACCATTTACAGGACGAATTGTAGATAGAGAGAAAAAAAAAACTGTTCGGAAACACTTCGGAAACACAATTTTAAAGACTTGTGTTCGGATATACAAATGTTATACTAGACAATTTTGTTTAGAATCAACATGTTTGTCTTTGACGATATATTTTTTTAGTTTGGTCGATTATTGCACAGATAATTAAGCAGGCGGAGGCAACTTGCCGCGATTTTTTTGTTCATTAATCTTCTTTGTCAGTCCCACCGTTAGCTGTCACCAATAGCGTTATCTCATGACGCATTTTAAAAAAAAGGAATTTGACATAACCTGTGGTTGTTTTGGTGAAGGTTATGGTTTCGTTCTTTTACTTTTATTATTGTCTGTAAGCATAAAATCGATCGATATTTTTAACACTTTGCCGGTTTTTTGTTCATCGGTCTATCTCAATGATCCAATGTGTGTCTATCTATATAAGATTTCGTAAAAAATGTTAAAACAGAATTAAAATATAAATGGTCCCTTAGCTCGCTCATTTATTTACGAGTGTGTTGTTGCATAATCATTACCTTCATTTTAAAATAAATTATATCGTCTTCTTATCAGAATATATTAACCAGAATTATCTGCCCTCAGATGGACCCTCTTAATCAAAATCCTACATAGTTCGCCATAGTTATTTGAATACTCTTTTTTTATATTTGGTTCTCAAGTTTAGGCAAATACTACTCATTGAAATGGAAAGACTACGGATTTATTTCGCGCACATTTAATTAAAACTATACTCCTTAAGTTTCGAATGCTTTTTTGCCTTTCGTGGTCACAGGCAATTTTATTTGTCATTAGGTACTTATGAAAAACAAAAGTACCATTACTCATTTATATTCATTGATGTTCCTATCCACGCAAAAAGAGCTTTGAGTCAAGACATAGTAAGCTAAAGTGCGACATGGATCTTTTGGGCGACGGTGACAATCAGAACTAACGCTGTCATTTTTTTTAAAATGTGGTTGTCAGATCTAGCGTAGCCAAATCTCCCCACCCCAATCTTACAGGCGATTTTCTGATTTTTAAGCTGTCATTATGTCGCTTATCATTACGAGTGCGCGTGCGTGCGTGCGTGCGTTCGTGCGTGCGTGCGTGCGTGCGTGCGTGTGTGTGTGTGTGTATTCTTATCTTTTATGTTAAACGCCTCTATAACGTTTGTTTTAATATTAGATTTACTGTGCAGCATACTTTAAGCATATTGTAGTTTGTTAAACATGGGCATCCTTGTATTCCAGAGCATGGCCCTGCTGAAGGACCACATGTGGGTGCACACCGGCGAGAAGCGGTTCAAGTGCGACCGCTGCTCCAAGAGCTTCACGCAGAAGACGAACCTGGTGTTCCACATGCGCGTCCACAGCGCGGCGCGGCCCACGTACGAGTGTCCGCTCTGCGGGAAGCACTTCGCCTTCTTCAACAACCGCCGCAGGCACATGTTTGTGAGTGGACGGGGCTCTGCAGTGGCCTCTGGGTCTTAATAGTCGGTCCCGGATCTCTGTAGTGACCCGGGGGCCGGTACAGTGGCCCCAAACCCTTATAGTGGCCCCCGGATCTCTGTAGTGGCTCCCGGGTCTCTGTAATGGCCCCCGGGTTTTTGAAGTGGCTCCTGGGTCTCTGAAGTGGCCCCCGGGTTTTTATAGTACCTCCGGGTTTCTGAAGTGGCCCCCGGGTCTCTGAAGTGGCCCCCGGGTCTTTGTAGTGGCCCCCGGGTCTCTGAAGTGGCCCCCGGGTCTTTGTAGTGGCCCCCGGGTCTCTGAAGTGGCTCCCGGGTCTTTATAGTACCTCCGGGTTTCTGAAGTGGCCCCCGGGTCTCTGAAATGGCCCCGGGTCTTTGTAGTGGCCCCCGGGTCTCTGAAGTGGCCTCCGGGTCTCTGAAGTGGACCCCGGGTCTTTGTAGTGGCCCCCGGGTCTCTGAAGTGGCCCCCGGGTCTTTATAGTACCTCCGGGTTTCTGAAGTGGCCCCCGGGTCTCTGAAGTGGCCCTCGGGACAGTGCAGTGGTACCACCGTTGTCTGATTTCCATAACACAAGCGCATTGGCTAGGGTTTGATACGCTCCCGCAAAGAGTGGGCCGGGACCTTTATACATTATCTTCGTCCGCAGATCCACACGGGGCTGAAGCCGTTCAAGTGCGAGACGTGCGGCAAGAGCTTCACGACGGCGGGCGAGCAGCGCGCGCACGTCGAGCACGTGCACCTCAAGAAGCCCTGGCCCAAGCGCGCGCGCGCCCGCCCGCCCGCCGGGGGCTGGCCGCACCACGAGGCCTAGCCGCCTAGCCGCCGGGGGCTGGCCGCACCACGAGGCCTAGCCGCCTAGCCGCCGGGGGCTGGCCGCACCACGAGGCCTAGCCGCCTAGCCGCCGGGGGCTGGCCGCACCACGAGGCCTAGCCGCCTAGCCGCCGGGGGCTGGCCGCACCACGAGGCCTAGCCGCCTAGCCGCCGGGGGCTGGCCGCACCACGAGGCCTAGCCGCCTAGCCGCCGGGGGCTGGCCGCACCACGAGGCCTAGCCGCCGGGGGCTGGCCGCACCACGAGGCCTAGCCGCCTAGCCGCCGGGGGCTGGCCGCACCACGAGGCCTAGCCGCGCCACGACGCGTAGCCGCCGGGGGCTGGCCGCACCACGAGGCCTAGCCGCGCCACGAGGCGTAGCCGCCGCACCACGAGGCCTAGCCGCGCCACGACGCGTAGCCGCCGGGGGCTGGCCGCACCACGAGGCCTAGCCGCGCCACGAGGCGTAGCCGCCGCACCACGAGGCCTAGCCGCGCCACGACGCGTAGCCGCCGGGGGCTGGCCGCACCACGAGGCCTAGCCGCGCCACGAGGCGTAGCCGCCGCACCACGACGCGTAGCCGCCGGGGGCTGGCGGCACCACGAGGCCTAGCCGCGCCACGAGGCGTAGCCGCCGCACCACGACGCGTAGCCGCCGGGGGCTGGCCGCACCACGAGGCCTAGCCGCGCCACGACGCGTAGCCGCCGGGGGCTGGCCGCACCACGAGGCCTAGCCGCACCACGAGGCCTAGCCGCGCCACGACGCGTAGCCGCCGGGGGCTGGCCGCACCACGAGGCCTAGCCGCGCCACGACGCGTAGCCGCCGGGGGCTGGCCGCACCACGAGGCCTAGCCGCCGCGCCACGACGCGTAGCCGCCGGGGGCTGGCCGCACCACGAGGCCTAGCCGCGCCACGACGCGTAGCCGCCGGGGGCTGGCCGCACCACGAGGCCTAACCGCGCCACGACGCGTAGCCGCCGGGGGCTGGCCGCACCACGAGGCCTAGCCGCGCCACGAAGCGTAGCCGCCGGGGGCTGGCCGCACCACGAGGCCTAGCCGCGCCACGACGCGTAGCCGCCGGGGGCTGGCCGCACCACGAGGCCTAGCCGCACCACGAGGCCTAGCCGCGCCACGACGCGTAGCCGCCGGGGGCTGGCCGCACCACGAGGCCTAGCCGCGCCACGACGCGTAGCCGCCGGGGGCTGGCCGCACCACGAGGCCTAGCCGCGCCACGACGCGTAGCCGCCGGGGGCTGGCCGCACCACGAGGCCTAGCCGCGCCACGACGCGTAGCCGCCGGGGGCTGGCCGCACCACGAGGCCTAGCCGCACCACGAGGCCTAGCCGCGCCACGAGGCCTAGCCGCCACGCCACGAGTCCTAGCCGCCGAGGCCTGGCCGCACCACGAGGCCTAGCCGCGCCACGACGCGTAGCCGCCGGGGGCTGGCCGCACCACGAGGCCTAGCCGCGCCACGACGCTTAGCCGCCGGGGGCTGGCCGCACCACGAGGCCTAGCCGCGCCACGACGCATAGCCGCCGGGGGCTGGCCGCACCACGAGACCTAGCCGCACCACGAGGCCTAGCCGCGCCACGACGCGTAGCCGCCGGGGGCTGGCCGCACCACGAGGCCTAGCCGCGCCACGACGCGTAGCCGCCGGGGGCTGGCCGCACCACGAGGCCTAGCCGCACCACGAGGCCTAGCCGCGCCACGAGGCCTAGCCGCCGCGCCACGAGGCCTAGCCGCGCCACGAGGCCTAGCCGCCGGGGGCTGGCCGCACCACGAGGCCTAGCCGCCGGGGGCTGGCCGCACCACGAGGCCTAGCCGCACCACGAGGCCTAGCCGCCGCGCCACGAGGCCTAGCCGCCGCGCCACGACGCCTAGCCGCGCGCCACGAGGACTAGCCGCCGCGCCACGAGGCCTAACCGCCGCGCTACGAGGCCTAGCCGCCGCACCGCGAGGACTAGAGAATAATGTCGTGAACTGGGGCTCTATTTTTGAATCACTTACGTCAAGATGTCGTATGACATTCATTGATTAAAGTCCAATTTAGATATGAAAATCAGTTGTAATCCACACAGAAGGCATTTGAAAAGATATATCTCAATTTAGGTTACATTTTCGAACGAATATCACACAGCTTATCTAAGCGACTATTTTAAAAAAAGGGGCCTGGTGTTTTTCGCTTTTTATAAATGTGCAAAGCCTGTATAGTTTGGTAGGAATAGCGGATAAAATCAATTGAACCACTTTTTTATAAGGGTCAAAATTTCAAAAAATCTTCCTTAAAATCTTGCCCTGTCTATTTATTAATAAGACAAGCCATCACGTGCGCAAACCCGCCAAAATACGTTAACAAGCAATATTTAGTTCTTTAAGAGCGTAGATAGTAATAATAATAATTTCAGCGCGGCGCAGTGGCCCGGTGAATACCGACTCCTCTCTCGACAGAGCGTCGTCCGCAGAGTAAGAAATGATCAGAAGTACCAGTAAAACTAAAACACCACAAACTTTTTTTATTTCAGAATAAGTTCAACTGAATTAAAAACCATTTGGAGTATCTGCGCAGGTTTTGAGCTTTTGCGCATTTAAGGATACATGTTGTATATTTATTTACCATAAAGCATACGGATATATTTTTTACAGTTTTATTTGAGCTTTAATTAACAAATTCGAATTCAAAGTGGAATCTCAATACTCATTACAATTTAGTGTACTTTTTTATCTAAACTTTTAAAAAGTATTTATTAAGTACTGATACGGATAACTCGGTGTGTTGATGAATGTTCTTAATTAAACAATAATAAAAAACAAAGGTAATAATTGTAAAATAAAATCGACATAACAAAATAATCAATGCATTTAAAGTATAAGCGCAGGACAATACAACAACAATCAATTTATGTCTAACACGATATATCTTTTTTTTTCATACAAGTTTTACGTCTTCGGCTCTATGCCATACACTATTCTTCAGTAAATAATGTTCTTTTTTACACTTATTGACTAAAACTAACACTAAACTAGCCTATCTTAACCTAACTCATTGAAATGCTAGGTGGTTCGCATTTCAATGCTCTACAAGGAAGCTTAGCGCAGGAACAGCGATCCGGGTAAGACGGCGCGATCAGATCGCTTCACTTAATTCCCCACTTTAATTGCATTGTTTTCTTCAAAAGCACAAATTATCATGATAATTCCACCACACAATCACAATAATTGACCCGAAAAAAACAATTATTAAAACGAAGAAATAAGGTCCGTCCTTCCCTTTTCGTTTCCCGCGTAAAACTCCACGATATATCTGACAGCTCTAGTGCTGTCCATACGCTAGTGTTGTCTATTAGAATATTGTCATAATCGATTATCCATCTAACAGTACTAAGGACAGATCAAAAAGTGCGTTTAGATATAATTCTTAAATAGGTATTTGACTCGTGTGATTTTTTTATTAAAATAATAATTATATTTAGTTTTACTCATTATGATAAGATTATGTTTATGATAATAATGAAACATAGTTGTAAAAAGATCTCAATTAGATTAATATTATAAAGTACATAGAATTTGTATAATTTTAATATAAAGACCTTTTGTGAACATTTTATTTACTATTGTTCGTATAAGAAAGAGAGTTACGACCTTTTAATATTGCCAAGTAAGTTCCGGTTAGTGCTATCTGCCAGATAGATGTTACGAAATTACGTTCTTTATTCAAATTATCCGTTGGGATTTGAACATTGTAAAACAGGCCTAGGGCCCTATTCCAAAAATTTAGTACCAGGTTAAGAACCGTACTTGAGATTTAACCGAGCAATTTGAATTATTATAATAATTATGACATTCAGTATCATAAGAAAAGATTTCAAAAGTATACCTTCATTACCCTTATAAAACTATACCTGCATGTTTGTTCTTGAAAACGAGAAGTCGTATCAAGATGATCCTTTTTTAGTCCAATGAGGTAAGTTTTTTTCATCAAAATCGGTTCAGTAGTTTTTGAGATATGAGTAATAATAACTAAAAATCACCAATAAGAAATATTTTAAGATATATCTTAAAAGTACGGCGGTATACCGCCTTAGAAAACTGACTAAAAAGCTTAAAATACGCAGTTGTCTCTACTTAGAAGTCAACACTATTTAGAAGAAACAAATGGAGTTCCTGCATGAGGGTTGTAGACTGTTGGTGTGTTTCACATCATGCACCGGCTCCAAAAGAATTTGTTTCTTTTATATAGAGGTCTAATTCTTTATTTTGAACTTTTATAAGGCGGTTAAAGTATTTATTTTTAATTTTAGTCTCGCTTTAAACCTGGTACTATCTTTTTTTGTATTCGGGCTGTTAGATTTTACAAAATGGGCAGTTATTATAGACATAAATAGAGATAACCTGTGTTATTTATGCGATTGATAGTCGTAAATATTTTTTTTATATAAATCTATTGTAAGATTTTGTCGACTGATGATATCAAGGAAATTATTATTATTATTCATATTGTGTGTGGACTTTGAAGGAGAATTATTAAATGATGAATTGATTTTATTTTACAATACTTAGTAAAGTATTATTTTCTTTACTTAGCGAATACTGTAAACATTATTTTTATAACTTTTAAAACTAATAGGTACCAATGAATAAAATTAATTGAATATTCAATATACAAATATGACATTTGACGACCTCCGTGGTGTAATGACTAATCACGCTGGTTTCAAGGCGTCACCGCTCGGAGGTCGTGGGTTCGATTCCCGATTGGGTCTATATAGAAATCTTTTTTTTTATATATATTGTCTCGGGTCTGGGTGTTGTGGTACCACCGTTGTGTCTGATTTCCATAACACAAGTGCAATTAGCTACTTACTTTGGGATCAGAGCAATTTATGTGATTGGTGTCCAATATTTATGACAATGTTGAACGATGAATTGCGCATGTATGTTGTAAGTGGTTCTCTTACTTTAAAATGAATAATTTCGTTATAAAGGAATGTCAAGATTGTTTACAATGTTCGCCAATCAAAGAAAACAGAGTGAAGGTACGAATTCATCATTTATTATTATTTTACTAACTAAAAAAGCCAATAGAGACGTGCCTACGTGCAATCATGACTATGAGGAGTATAAATGTATTGAAACCACAGAAAAAATGAATAAGGTTAGAATGGCCCCGGTCAGTGCGGCAGCGAGCTTAATTGTAGGCATATGCTTGCATTGAGCCGTAGCTACTTCAGTCGCGTGACAAGAGCGTTGCATTATTTTTTGTCAAAAATGCCGTCTTTTGCTATAATTACTTGAAGAGCGTGAAGCCAGGTCATAAAAAATGAGAGAGAAAGTGTATGTTTTCACCGGTAAGTAATAATACGTAGTTATTTACAAATTATCCAAATTATTTCAAACTAAAATCCTACATGTTTATTCACAAAGAGAAACAACATTACATCGGTAATTGAATTTATAATAATCGACCTTTACCACATCACTAGTATTTTGACATAAAAGAACGAACGTATCTGAATGATGATTGGAGGTTTCACCGCTAGAAGCTCAGTGATTGGTAGTTGGTTTCAAATACTAATTACACCAATCACAGAGTTCCTAGCGGAAATTGTGATTGGTTTGTGATATTGGTGCGTTAATTCATTGATTGGTACTCTTATCACTGCAGCAACAGCGCGGTAACTCCCACCGGCGACAGAGGTTCCCATACAAACGAACGATCAAAGCCATTCTAACCTTATTCATTTTTTCTATGATTGAAACATTCAAAATTATAAAGTATGATATTTAAAATTATGCTTACAGCCTGACATGAAATGGGTCGAATATGTAGTATTTATAAATGCAATAAGTTTTTAATTTATTTAATTAATGAAATAAATCAAGTGACTGTATGACAATATTTTTATTTAATTTATACTATTATATAAGAATACATATCTTCTTATCCTCTTGTTAGTTTCAATTCATTTTTCATTTATTTCGGTTATCCGAGAGAGCGCGTATTCGTTTAGTTATCTAAACGAATACGCTCTCGTTCCATATAACGGTGAGACGATGTAGATCCAAATTAGAGCGTGTCCTGTTGCTTTGCTTATCGTGTTTAATACGCTTCTAGCACTGGCATGGTGCGTGCGTGGACGCAGAACTTAATTCTCGAAAATACCGAGATGCAGTAATCGGTATAGGTACTATTAGTTAGTATTGTATTAGTATACTATTGGTGTGCTATGTGCCCTGCCCATTGCCATTTGAGCTTACTGATTCTCAAGGCTATGTCCGTTACCTTAGTTCTTCTACGTATCTCCTCATTTCTGATTCGATCACGTAGAGAAACACCCAGCATATCGCTTTGAGCTTCTTTATAAGGCCCATATTCAATTCAATTCAATATATATTTATTTCAGACAACGTCCATAGTGTTAGTAACAATATTCTTATGCTAATGATAGTAAGGGTTACAAGTAGGTAATAAAAAAAAAGAAGAGTAAAATTAATTAAACCACATGACTCACTTCAGCGCAAGTCCATGAGAAATTGCGCTGCAGTGATTCATGTTCGCACAATCCATCCTGGCCGCAATCATACTCAGGATACTGTTGGTGCTGGCCCGCACCCTGCGCACCAGGGATGCGCATCTTTTACGCATTGTCGCATAGAAGCAGTCTATGCGTGCTTCTGCAAACATCCCTGAGGCGCTACAAAAGCGGGGCAGCCTCAACAGCACCCTGAGGGCGTTGTTGTATTGCACTCGTAGGGCGCTGTAGGCTCGTTGGGTATAGGTATTCCACAGGCTACAAGTGTAGAAAGAGGTGCAATATGCTCTGAAGAGTGTAAGCTTAACTTGGTGAGAGCAGCGTGCAAACCTGCGGGCAATCATGTTCGTCCTCACCGACAGCGCCCTCCGGTCCCGTTCGATATCATCATCGTCCTTGAGGTCAGAGGTTAATATGTGTCCCAAATATCTAAACTTGGACACCCTTTCCAGTGCTGTACCGTTTAACTGTATAGGTGGGAAGCTCTCAGTGCTTCTTCCCTTGACCTCAAAGACCATGACTTCACTTTTTTTAGCATTGTAAACAAGTCCGTGAATTTTAGCGGATTTTTCACAGATTGTCACAAGCTTTCTTAAGCCACAAATTGATGCACTCAGCAGCACCATGTCATCAGCGTAGCTTATATTGTTTATATTAACTCCATCTATGTGACAACCGACTCTGGTGCCGCTGAGCTCAACAATTAAGTCGTTGACGTACAGATTGAAAAGGGTTGGTGAGGATAAACCCCCCTGCCTCACGCCACATTGCAACCTATATGACTGCGACAGCGTGCTCGCCCATCGTACATTGTTAACCTGGTTTCCATACCAATACTTACAAATATTGATAAGTTCCACCGGTAAATCAACATTTTCTAGCTTTTTCCACAGGAGATCATAGGAAACCAGGTCAAAAGCCTTAGACAGGTCGAGAAAACAGGCGTGGACTGGTGTTTTACGATTTGTATAATATTTGACAGCGTGCTTAAGACACAATACAGCGGTTTCAGTTGACAGATGAGGTCGAAACCCAAACTGGTTATCGTGGGGCTGCATAACGCTATTTAAATATGAGTTAAGCACGCTATCAAACACCTTGGAGACAACTGTTGCCAGAGAAATAGGTCTATAGTTACTGCTATCTGCAAGATCTCCGGTTTTATTTTTAACTATAGGGACAACTACGGTTTTAATCATATCTCTAGGTAGGTAGGAGTGACCAACGCAAACATTAAACAGCAATGCCAGCACCCTTGGCAAGTGAGGCCCTGCATGTCTCAAATGCTCAATAGTAGAGACCATGTTTCGGATCCGTGTATCATCACTGGTAACACACACTGGTTGAAGACTTTCGTCTTTAGACACTGAGGTAAATGAGATGACAAGACACTCTTGCGTATTTTCCCGAACGCTGCCCAGCCGAGTTGGATTCGCGAAGAACTGATGGCCGTTGGGGCAGGAAAGTTCTAGATTGGAGACCCTTCGACCAAAGACGCAGCGTAGGACGTCCACCAACAAGATGGACAGACGACCTTATAAAGATTGCAGGATCAAACTGGATGCAGACCGCTAGTAATCGGTCGCTGTGGAAAGCCGTGGGGGAGGCCTATGTTCAGCAGTGGACGTCCTTTGGCTTATAATGATGATGATGACTATTGGTGTATCCACACCCCTACGCGTGATATGTTAATTATCTGTCAGATACTATGGAAAAGCGTAAGAGGGTAGAAAAAGGTAAAAGCCGCTGCGCCATCCCCTTCGGCCGCATTCGAAACCAAGGTTCGAAACTAGTTTTTAAATAAGAATAATGTTTCTTCTTTCGAAACTAGTTTCGATATAAGAATTATATTTCTTATTTCAAAACTTGTTTCGACAAAGGAATAACATTTCCTCATTCGAAACCGACTAATTAAAATCAAAACCTCTTTAGATATATAGCGTATGGGGATTAGTGAACTATAGTAAAGAAAATTTTCGTTGAGTGGTACCAATATTATTAAAAACACTGTGAGTATCAAAAAATTGGTTGCCTGTAAAGTCGGTATACGGGCGAAAGTTTTACGTGACAACGACTTTTTATGTCTGTCTCTCTCGTTCTTACGCGTGCCTCTCACTCGCTCTCAGTGCTGCGCGCGCGGTAGACCGATCATAGTTGAGTGGGAGAGAGTCGCAAGGCATTCGGCGGGCCTCTCTCTCGTTCGGTGACTCATCGTAACGTTACCGAGCGTTACACTTTTTCATAAGTGACTCCCAGCCGCAACCTAATTTAAGACGTTGTCACGTCAAAATAATTTAATAAAACTATACCTATGGAAATAAAATCCGGTGCGTTTCCATACATACACGTAAAGAATTAATTAATAAAGTTTAAAAAATTAACTATGTACAAGCAAGACCACTACAAAAAATAACAAAAACTGATAGATGAAGAAATTAAATTAGCAATCCTGCAACTTCAAACGAAAGAAATCTCCGTTGGCCATTGCGTTGAAATTATCTCCCCCTTTTTACTGCATTATTAATCTTACTCGTTAAATTATTTCAATTAAATATACGTGTATGTATGGAAACGCACCGGCTTTTATTTCCATGTAGTTTATTTAAATTTTTTAATTTGACACTCACAGTGTTTTTAATAATATTGGTACCACTCAAACGAAAATTTTCTTTACTATAGTTCACTAATCCCCATACGCTATATATCTAAAGAGGTTTTGATTTTAATTAGTCGGTTTCGAATGAGGAAATGTTATTCCTTTGTCGAAACAAGTTTCGAAATAAGAAATATAATTCTTATATCGAAACTAGTTTCGAAAGAAGAAACATTATTCTTTTTTAGAAACTAGTTTCGAACCTTGGTTTCGAATGCGGCCGAAGGGGCGCCATCAGCAAAGATTGCATGATCAGTAGCAATGAGTGTTGCCGTAAAATCGATTGTACATCGATTGTGTTAATGGGGCCCAAATAAACAAACAATCGATAGTATCAATTCCTATTTTTATCTAATATAATCGATTATACTGCGTAGTCACATACAATATTATCGATATCAAGTTTTGAAGCGATACTATCGATGTAATCGATGATATCGCTCTAATCGATTTAATTGGCCTTTCGGCTTAGATAGTATTGCTATGATGGTACAGTTCAGGCTCCAAGTATCAATCTACCCAACTTTTGTATGACGTTCAATAATGTCGTGTCCTATCCTACAGTACATATCTAAGAAGACATAATATTAATGACGATTATATCTAAAAATAATGGTAGATTAATCGATTGAAACATAATAATCGATAGTATTGGCTTGATTCCAGTATCGATTTAATCGATAGTATTGTCTAATATAAACAATTATAAGTAATCGATTTTATCGTCTTAAAATATGATCGATACTATCGATAGTCCAATCGATTTTTAGATTATTTAGGGTGGACACAATCGATTCATCGATAATCGATTATCCGGCGGCACACTAGTGGCAGTCAGCGGCAGCCACTCCGGCATGACCGACGACTAGGTTTTTTTAGCATAGTTTTGACTCATTTTTCTGGGATAAAGTTGTTAGGTTACTAATACTGAGTAGCTCCCTTCATTATATAAGGGTTGTTTTAAGTATGATCAAAGTAAGTAGTCTGTTCAAAGTTATACATAAATAAAACAACTGTATTGTGATTTTCTCATACCATAATTGTTTAATTTACTAAACATATTATTTCATTATTTTGTGATATAATAAACCTCTAGCATACTATAACATGCGACACTATGATACTTTACACATAATATACACTGCACTTAACTGTATGTTACCGTTCATATGACTATAAAATACACAAATACCCTAAGGCCGGTATTCCAGAGTTATTGATAAGTCTACGTACAATGTGTTTCTTCTTCAAAATGTGTGGGCAGCGGTGGACAACCATCCTTAAAGTTTAAGTTATAAACAAAACAACAATAACAGTTTATGAAGTACAAAATTATAATCTACAGTTATATCAATGTGTTATGTATTTATTTATTACAATATTACCATTTCTGCAGCTGCGATATACCTAAACAGATATTTTTTGTCTATATTCAATAGGTGTGATCGAGATTACTCCCCCCCTAACCACTTTTCAAAGACAATCGCTTGCACACACGTCACATCAAACAAAAGACGACGCGAGACGCAAGAGATTTTGGCTCTTAAGGAGGGTTGTTGCGAGAGACAAAGGCACATCTGATATTACATGCCATCAATATATGTAACGAATTCAGCAAATTACTGAAATAAAGGGTTTACTAAAGTTAATTTACTTTGAACTCACTTGTGAGTTAAGAATTTCGAATACTTAATTATCTTATGTACAGTAATATGTATCAAAAAATCGACGAAACACTTCGAGAAAAGGTAGGTAGTATGACGCTTGGCTCAGTTTTGGCGGGGCCTACTCCCGAGTCTCAAGATTCGTAAATACACCAGTATATACATTTATTCAAGTTTAACAGAAGCGAAGATACGAAAATACAAAATGGCGGCAGTCAGATACATCTATTCTATACCTAAACTAAAATTCACAATAACATCCTTATCTAAAAACGAAAAACACATAACAACATATCAAATCTACCTTGAAGTGCACTATTTTTATTATTTACCACTTCCATGTACAATGGTGGACAAAAAAACCGGACTGTCGATTAATTTTCCATGTCAGTTTATAAAAAATCTCAAAAATTAGATCAACATACTCAAATATCATAAAAATCCAACGATATCACATACATACACATTGGATTGATGACCACATTTTTTTAAGTCTTTTTTTTTAAATAACAAACATTGTTTATATTCCTACGTAAAAAAAGGGAACTCTACACCATGTTAAGACAAGAATAGCATTTATATAAAAAATATCAAAGTACCATTTTTTTTGGCCACCAGTGTAGCTTATTTATTATTATAACTTAGCCATTTTGTATTTCCATATTTATTAAACGGTGGGAAACGCTATATGAACGGTAATATACTTTATTTTAATTTTAAAATCTAGTTAATCTAAAATCTAATATTATAACAAAGTCAATAATTAAAAGCTGTGACAAAAACCAATCAAATTTTTTCACAAACCATTTTTTTATTTATTTTTAGGCACTTTTGGAAAGGTGTAGTCGAAGGTATAATTTTTAGTTGGCAGTGACTATAAAACTGGTGATACTGTTTTTTGACAAAAAAAAAATACTAAAATATACAGAAAAAAAAATCAATTGAATATTTACATTCTAAGATACACATTGTATTCAGTGTTTATGACTATTAAAATGCAGCGCTGTGTGTGATAAATCCATTTTTATTTTCTTAAAAAAAGGTAATATTATGCATCACTTCACCAAACGCTTGAAAATTTAAGGTCGAAATTCGTTATCGTATGAATGAAATATAACAATATAAAGTAGGACATTCTCGTTCAATAATGCGAGCGATATTGCACGCATGTAGTTTTTTTGAAATATAGTCGAAACTACATAATATTAGATAACTTAAGCATACTCAAACTTCCGTGTTTTTTTATGGAATTATTTAAATATATTGCAATCAAATGTAGTTATTAACCTTGCGACTGCCAACAGAAGCCAATGACTCGACACCACACAGAATAACACAAAAATTTAACCTATACATACCAAAAAAAACGAGGTCTACATGTAGTTTTTTTGTACTAATTAATATTAAGAAATTCAATTGACAATTATACCATTCTGATGGGGTTTATTGTAAATAACGTCTTGGTATTTTGTAAGATTCGGCATGAACGAAGAAATTACTATAGTCAGAGTGTTACCTAGCAACTCAGTTTGGTGTTCTAATGTGTCATTAGAGATGGGAATTACATCGTGTTCCTGAGGATATACATGAACTTTGAATAATACTTCTATATCTCTTGTTAAACATATCGTACAAAGAAAGTTGTAGTTTAAATAGCGTAGTTTTAAAGTTATGTCTAATTTAAGATTAAGCAATTTGATTGTGCAAGAAAAACTATCAAAATGAACTTCTGATTTGAACTCTGTCAATGGTCATTATGTCATAGTATCAAAAGTCAAAGTTTAAAAAAACATTGTTAACGTCAAGAAAAGTTTCGAAATGTGTATGTGGACAAAAGTTTCAAATGCGACGTTGCCAGCTCAGGTAAAGAATTATTCATATTAGATAAATTACATCTCACTATTTAGTTTGTATGAAAATAAAAATGTTAAAGAAATTGGAGTTCATAAAAGTGTCCATAGTAACAAAAATGAATAAGATGCCGAAGTATAATGTATTACCTCAAGAACACGGTGCATAGCGCGCCGCTTTGTCGCTAAGTGCAAGTGAGATAGACATAACACTGACGTGACAATACGGTCGCTCAGTCTCATTTTCACTAAGGAGCCACGAATAATCGCCACATACGTTTTAGACCCTTTGCTCGCAAAATGTCAATCTTTACACAATTCCGCTACTTTTAGCATAGATACCGTCGCAATGCTAACGCGCGTTAGCATCGATGTAGTCGTGACGCAGAAGATGGACACTGACAAATTATGTCCTGTATATTGGCGACTGCATCAATAATAACAAGCGTTTGCATCGATGCCAAATTGAATCTTTTCATTGCGTAAGTCACGATGCCGCAAGTTTCCAAAACGCGCGACTGCATCGATGCTTAAAGTTGAAGTGTGAAGGAGTCTTATAGTGCGTGCAGGCCTTTTGCCAATATTTGAATTGATTATGGAAAACGAATTAGCTATTAGCCGGTTAACGTCACAATAGACTTGTCAATCATGTCACGTACTTTCCCCATCCCCCACTCCCCCGCCCGCGTCCGTCCGTTCCGTGTCAATACAGTTCATTTTCGCACACTTCTTTGCGCGCGGTGACTGCGTCAGGTCTATTCTTTATGTATGCTCTCACACACACACACACACACACTAAAGTATGTTTCTCTTTGATTGTCGAATATGCTCCATCGTTACATTGATTAATTTTAAAATAAGGGTGTAACAAAAAGGCGAAATAATATTTAAGGGTATGTATGTATGTATTGTGAACATTAAGTTGTAAAAGTTTTAGTTAAAAATAAACAACTTTTTTTCCCATACTAAGGAAATAAATTGTTTTTAAACCGAAAGTATTGACAACCCTGAATCTGCGGTTATTCGTTAGCGAACCCCCGCCCGCAACCTTCACCCGCCGTACACACATACACACACATATAACAGCTGATATTTAAGGTTGTCACCGATTGTTTTTGTTAAAACTTTAGCATCAATTTACTCAGTAATTAATACTCGCACGAGTTTGTGGTTTTGCGTAGGATCTACACATTTACTATTCTACGTCTACTTTAAATTTTATTTCGCCTTTTTGTTATACCCTGTATAAAACTCGCAACCTCCATTTTTTAAAGCAATTAGTATTTTTTTATTCACTGGTATAATTTTAAGTCATAAAAAAATTGTTTACATCATTCGACAAGCAAAGAAAAACGGTCTTTACATTAACTCGCAACTGACGAATTAATACCCCGCACCTTGCTCTTTTCTCAATCAAAAAATAGTGCTGCGTCTTCGTGAATGGCACTGTCGGTCCTTGAAATCGCTTGATACCGCCACAACGGATGGATTGTAACGAATAAAGCTCTTTGCCCAGAACACCGTAGCATACTATGACCGTGCTAGGAACGTGTCCGGCAAAATAGGCTTGTGTAGTACATGTTCTATGTACTATTAGGAACTAGTTCATTGATGTGACCGAGGACGAACTATTCTCTTCTGGTCTTTCAAATCGGTCTTTAGTACAGTTCAGATAAGCAAATGTTGTATGTCTATGGTTCAGATCGACTCGTGAGAGCAGAGTAAGAACGAATAATTACGAGTGTCAGAGCAGAGCGAGTTGAAAGATTACATACGCGTGTGCGTGAGCGTGATGAAAGGTGTACTAGATTGAGCGAGAACGAGACAAACGCGTGGGCCTGACCGTGACGAAAGATGTACTAGTTAAGGGAGAACGAGATGACGCTTGAGCGCGATAGAAGATGTACTAGATTGAACGACGCGTACGTACGACCATATTCTCTGTGTACGACCGGACGACGTATGCCCGAGTAATCTGTGAACTATTGAACTAATAGTACTAGAAGACCGAACTAGTTCATTTCAACAATTGTACTAGTTCGCGAGCGCTCTGTTCAGTGTCCGAATAAGAACAAGACTACGGCAAAAACATATTCTTTGTATTGAAAACTATGACACCTAGACCGTTCCGTCACCGACCAACACGGAGCGTGCCGGCACCGGCAGAATGCTATCTCGCTCGCTCTAGCTCCCTCTCCATATAACGGTGAGACAGAACGCTGTCTATCAGTTCAGTAGGCACAGTAGAACAGAGCATATTGTGTTACTTTACGTTCTTAGCACTATCATGGTACGGTGCAGTGGGAAAATAACTTTATAATACCCCTGTTATGGCCTGTCTCACAATGTCTTGACAAGTCCTGGTTAGCGTTACCCGCCAGATACTTCATTAGAAATGACGTTCCATATTTGTATTACTCGTTGGTTTTGGCGAAGGTGCAACAGGCCTGCCCTAGAAAAACACTGAGTTTTCTACGACAAACTTATTTAAATGTAAAAAATTAAAGTGCAAGTATCAAGTCAATTCACTAGTCAAATCTAATTTTAGTAAAAAGATACAATACGGAACGGTACGATTAAAAGTGTAAAAGATATAACGTCGTTTTTTAAAATCGGTTAAAAATTATATATGATTAAAACGGTAACTAAAGACTTATCGAGTAAAACAATTCACTACTGTTTAGAATAAAAGCCTTCCTATTCAACAAAATGAATTATCTTACTGTTGGATCATCAAATACAATTATCACCTTAAATCCGCCATCGTCTGATAAATAGAGCGCAAATTGTCTTTTAAACGGTAAAGTTCGTTACGTTTTTTATACTAATAGGAGCAAAAATCTATATACATAAAAGAAAGTCTTGTTAGTTACACTATTTAACTTGAGCGGCTGAGCCGATTTGGCTGAAAATTAATGGGGAGGTAGCTGGAAATAGGATGCTTTTAATCCCGTTCGACGGGGCCGGGGCTGGGGTGGGACGGGGCCGGGAAGAAACAATGTTCGCTGGGTCCGATTGTTATAAATATAATCTTTTTCAGTAACCAGTAACCTAAATGGTTATAATTTATTTATAACATATATTTATTAAAATAAAAAATAAATTTATTATTTTGTTACAAAATAATGCGAACCAGCAATATATTGCAAACAAATGTCCAGTCACTTAACTTTATAATTTATTAAAACGAGTTAGCGATTTAGATATACATTGATTAGGGATTATAACTTGAAATTATTATATCTCAGAGTAAAAGCATTTTAGAACACTATGACCAGGTCAAAGTGTGTAACATATACTCTTTACATAGTATGTAGATTCATTCATTCATTGATTAAAAATGTGTTCCTATTACAGACCAAACGTTGTGTCGCATTAAAATACATCACTGGTGATCCACAGCAAAACAATTCATTTTACGATAGAAAAAAAGGGCATTATTAAATATTTATAAAAATCAGCCACTGTTTGGCTGCCGAATGGTTAGGGTTTTATAATTCATTGTTTCACTTAAGGTCCACTTCACAATGTCTTAATAAGTTTCAATTATCTGACATCTACTCCATACTAACCCCCTTATTCAAAATAACGCAAACAGTCTAATAAACCGGTTTTAACTATTACACTGTTTTGTCTCGTTCTTTCTTGTCGCTGTCATCATTTGAGAGAAAGTAACAAAACAGTGTAGCTAAAATAGGTTCATTAGACTGTTAAGTTATTATGAATAAGGCTGTAAATGTAGTTCCATATTTAAATCGTGAAACGGGCTCATAAGACATCAAATTTTGACAGGAGTCTGATTCCATCCTTTTCTTTTCCTTACAGCCAGAATAGGATAGATTCAAACCAAATGTTTTCTACATTTCATGTCTGAAGTAAGACATGTTTTCGAACCATTCGCAGCCAAAATCCGCAAAAGATATTTCAGAATTATTGTGACTAAAAATTAATATATACGTTTCAATTTTAATTGGGTAGTTTAATGAGCAATACGGCGTTTGATACTGTCACAAATTATGATACCTTAAAATCTTTTATACATGACAAATACACATATACAATTATTTCAGTTTTCTTGCCGTGAGCTCATTTCCGAATCGAATACAGCACTCGAGTAAAAAAAAACACAACATTGGCAGACTCCAGTCACCATTTCTCTAGCAATTTTTTCAATACGCAAAAGCGTATTTATTTTTCTTGCTGTGCTTTATTCGACAAATATTTCTTTACTAACGTTGGTGAAATTAGGCCTATTTTTTATATTGGCCAATTCCAGACCTACATCTATTAGTAGAAAACTCTATGCTTCCCCTTCTGCATAATCTGTGACAGCACCAAGAAACAACCTCTAAAATTTATAACTAAAAACAAATTTCACTTCCTACAGTAACTTTATAGATTTCCTAATCTTATCCTACGTAAAATCACTAAAAATAACTAAATCGAAGAGCGATAATATGAGTTCAGATATTTTAAAATAAAAGAAGCAAATAATTTTATACCAGAAAGGTACATTTTTTTTTTCAAATATGACAGACCCTGGTTGTCTAGAAAATAAGAATAACACTAAAACTATGTATATATAATTGTGTGCGGTAAATGTGTCAAAATGTATAATAAATCTACAAAGAACCATAGATATTCCAATCTATTGTTTTTTTTACAACGTTTTATTCAATTGACGAAAGTTTGAACGGAATTTCCGATACTCTCTGGAAACATGGTTTAAAAAATATTTAGTTTATGGTTGTTGTTATTTTTATTTTTATGTAATTGATGCTGAATAATAATTTAATGTTTCTTCTTATTATTATTTTAAAGTTAAAACACAAATACACTCTCAGTGCAGATTTATCTTGTCATTATTATGCCCATCATTAATTATTATGTGGTTTTTCTTTTATGAAAAAATAACCCATCTTTGGCTTTGCCGCAGTTGAGTAGATATTATTACAGTAATTAATATACATTTTCACACATCAACCCAAGCATAGCATTAACTATTAAATCTATAGAATACCCATAAACGCGTAATATGTGCATTTTTTTTAATGTACATTTTTTTAGTAGACCATAATGTACAATACTTTTTTTTTCATTTATTTATTTAATTAATAATTAAAACTACATAGGATAATAAAATGGACAGCCTTATAATTTAGGCTAGGCTTTGAATAAGGTGATATTCAAAGAATTTATGACAAATTCAATTATTATTTCTTCTAATTAATAACACGATATATCATGTATTATTAATACTCTCTTATATGATTCTATATTCAAATATTATAAAAATGTACAAAAAAATCAATTGGTTGTACCTTAAGGTACTAAAAATCATTATGCCATAGACAGAGACATACATTATGTCTCGAATCATTAAATTCTGTGTATGTATATGAAGTTAGAAAGTAATGTCTGTATGTTTGCATGTCTTTCGTTTTGTATAGATAATCTGAATATCACCTTAGCATTTTTGTAAAAGTGCACGAAAGGTTTTTCGATTGATGGTTTACAAATCTGATAAAATTGACTTACGTAGTTTCAATTCACGCTTTGAAAGAAGCTCTTATTCTATGCGTGTATTAAATTTTACCTTAAGATTTAGTCGAAATTGTGTAGCAAAAAATGTAGCTTTGTATCAATTGTTTAAATGCAATTATTATTTTAGTTTTTTGTCAAATTGAAATAGGCATATTAAAACTTTGGATTAACGTTCTAGGTCGTCTTTTCGAACAGTTTCTACGAAATATAAACTATCAACCGAAAACCTAAATTTTCATAATCATTACAATAATAATTAATAGACTTACAATATTCACATAGCGTAAATAGTTACCGTTGTTTTTTAAACTTTAATAATAATAATTACGAAACGATTTTTTTTCCACATTATTTATATTACACAATTTTCGATCATTACAAATATTTATTGAAAATTTTTTTTTAATCGCGAAAGTTTCGTTTCATTTGAAAATTTAAAAAAAAAATGCAAGTACGAACGATAGATATCACATATTTAACGTCGAAGCGAAACTCACTTGGCGGAATTTTTTCTCTGGATGGGTCTGTCCGGTTTCGCGGCGGTCTTCTCCGTTTTCGGTTTGTCCTTGCGGTCTAGTTTGTCGGGTAGTTTCCTGTCCGGCTTGAGGGGCGCTTGCGGGGCGGGGGCCGGGGCCGGGGCGGGGGCCGGGGCGGGCTTGCGAGGGCGAGCGGCTCGCGCGGCCGCGGCGTAGTTGATTGGCTTCGCGCCGGGAGCCAAGGGGGGCAAGGGGGGTTCTTCTGCCGGTGGGGGGATCTGCGGCTGGAGCGAAAGAGATTCAAAGATGTATTTTTGGTCATCGATAACCGTCGTTTAAGGTAAAAAAAAAATAAGTGATAATATTTTAACTGTGTCTTTGTAAACATCATAGCAACACGCTACACTTATTATTTTTTGGAAATTTGAGATTTTATTTCTAAAATTGTCTTGAGCAACGAAAATATTTGTTTTTTAAACAACCTCCTGTAGATTTTAAAAGTTATCCACGTCATTGGCATCGCCTTTCTCAATTTAATGCCTATTCCCTATTTTGCTTTTATCTAAACCTTAATTAATAAAAAATAAAAAGCTGACGAAAATAATCACCTTCATTTCAAATTTTCTCAAAAACTAGCGCATGAAAACCCTAAATGTTTTCTACAAAAATGATTCTTCTATCGTGCTGTATAGGCCATTTAAATATTATCACTTAAAACTAGGTGACCTTATATACAACCGAGAGAAAATGTATGCCTAAAAAGATTAAATTGTATTCATTTTGTTTTAAATTATATGTTTTTCATGTATTTTCTTTATATGTGAAATTTAACTTTCTTTATTCTTTAAATAGTAACTCATTTTCTTTTTGACTGTCGCACCGCCCAGTCATTTCTACTTAGCCCAAAGGTAGGACTGGTAGAGAATGCCATATGGCGTTAAGTACACCTTTTGTAAAAAACAATTGGTTGTGCAATAAAGTATAAATTAATAAAAATTAATTAACAAAAAGACTCAAATGAATACAAAAGTCATTTTTAATAGATTAGCTTCTATTATATGTAATAGTATGCTACTACAAGTAGATTTTGTCAAAGGTCGCAGTACAAGAGAGAAAATAGTGAATATGAGGCAAATGATAGAGAAGCGTCGCGAGTTTAATGTGCCGATGATTATATGCTTTGTTGATCACGTCGAGGCATTAGACTGCGTGCGTTGGGACTATCTGTGGCGTATCCTGCAAGAAATGGGTGTTCCCACGCATTTTAGAGCATTGATCTCAAACCTGTACGTAGACGGTGAGTCAATGATCAGGATTAATGATGTTATCTCAGGATCAATTAACACCGGAAAAGGAATGCGCCAGGGATGCATTTTATCTCTACTCCTGTTTAATATCTATGGCGAATAAATCATGCGAAGGGCGTTGAATGGCAGGGATGGGGGCATCACAATTGGTGGCAAAAAGATCAGCAACCTCAGATATGCGGATAACACCGCATTGTTTGCTGCTTCAGAGGGAAAGATGGCGTCACTGTTTCAGAGAATAGAGGCTGAGAGCGAGTTGGTGGGTCTGATGATCAATAAAGCGAGTACCAAAGTCATGTTCAGTGACAGAACTGTACAACTATTACAAACAAGGCTTTTGTTGGATCTGCAGGTCGTTACGAATTTTGACTATCTGGGATCCACGATCTGTAACCAGGGGGTTAGCGAGAAAGAGATACGCAGAAGAATCCTAATGGCCAAAGATGCGATGAGCAAAAGCTCGTTAAGATTTGGAAAAACAGAAACGTCTCCAATGCAACCAAAATGAGACTGATAAGCTTAGTTTTTCCGGTGTTCCTATATGCCTCTGAGTCTTGAACGATTATGGCAAAAGACAGGCAAAGAACTGATGCTTTTGAAATGGTTTCTGGAGAAGAATGTTAAGAATATCACGGACGGCTAAGAGAACTAACAAGTCGATTCTTGACCAGCTTAAAATAAAAACTAGTCTCACCACTGTGTACTATCAGCGCGTACTTACCTACTTTGGCCACAGAGCTCGAAGAGAGCCTGATAACCTTAAAAAACCGGCTAAGTGCGAGTTGGACTCGCCCACTGAGGGTTCCGTGCCAACTTTAAAAGGACCGAGAAGGAATGCAGTTGATTTTGTTAAACCCTGTATACGAGGAAGTTTGAAAGTGGCACCGATAACCGAGAAGATGGCGGGGCATCGTCTGTCTTGGTACGGTCATGTTATGAGGAGGGAAGAAAGTCATGTAACTTAAAGAGTGATGAGTTTGGATGTAAATGGATGAAAGGGAAGAGGCCGACCAAAATAGATGTTCCGGACGGCCAACACGACGCGGCATAAAGGGGAATAATTATACTAGTTTCGTATGTAGTTTTAGTCATTTTGTATAAATCGTTATCGTTTTTACTGTTTGTCTTTTGTATTAGGTTTATAAGCTTATTGTTAATTGTGTAAATCAAGAATATTGCCGTTTGTTATTTTTACAAGTATATCTTATTATCCAGAGTCTGTAAGAGGCACTCATGCGACATTCTGTGTGTCCAAGAAACATACCGTGGCTCTGACCAACAAAGACCACATATAGCAGGTATGGTCCTTATCGCTGAAATTGAGCACAAAAAGTATGGCAATGCAGTTTTTTAAAACCATCCATCCAGTGACGGGTGATAGAATAGTGTGGAAGAGGAATCGTAGGAATAGGTAGGATATACACACATTGACACACACACACACACGCACACAGTGTGAGGAGAACCCACTTATTTATGATTGTCGATATATAAACTTTGTAAATTAAAGTGTAGATTCGTTATTGGCTGTAAGTTTAGTTTTTAAGTTTATTTATACATACTGTACTACTAAATTGGGAACAGGGCAAGAGAATGATGAAATAGAGTGAGCGAGCCCTTACGTAAAGCTGTATACCGTACCTTGGTCGCTTCGTCCGCGTCGTCCCCCGCGGCGAGCGCCGGCGCCTTCTTCGACACCACTTTGCCCTCCGACTTTGCTTGGGGCTTCGACTGGAATAAATTAATACTTTGAACCCCTTATTCATAATAACTTAAACAGTAATACACCTACTTTAGCTATTACTGTTTTGACACTTTCTGTCAAATGCTGACGGCGCCTAGAAAAAGTAGACAAAACAGTGTTATAGCTTAAATCGGCTTATTACACTATTTGCATTATCTATACTAATATTTTCTGTATTATAGTTAAAATAGGTTTTTTACACTGTTTACTAATATTATAAACTTGAAGAGTTTCTTTGTTTGAACGAGCTAATTTCAGAAACTACTTGACCGTTTTAAAACAATATTTTTACGTTAAATAGTTCACTTATCGAGGAAGGCTTTAAGGTATATAAAACCAAGATACGACTTATAAGACCAACGCCGCAACGAAAAATTTTGCGCAAACGGGTAAAAAATATTCCTTTTAGGAACTTCCACTGCGTAAACCGTTTAAGATACACAAAAATCATGAAAGAAAGAAAGAAACATTTATTTGCATTAAACATGGTATACAAAGATGTTGTTTTTCACAAAGAATCTCATATTCAGCCAATAAATTATGACATGCAAATTAAATTTATTTGTAACATGTACGACGAGATTATTCTGCATTAACAGTTCTATAATAAAGTCCGCGACAACATATGTCTATCTGATGTGATTTATTCACTACAACCTTTTTCCTATACTAATATTATAATATTTTTATTTTTTGTACCCCTCAGTACTTTTAAATATTCCGCCACTGATTTAACTCTCTGCATTTCCCAAGCGGTTAACTGGTAGAGAATGCCATAAAGCATTAAGTCCGCCAATTGTACCATTCACAGTGCAATTAAGTTCAAATAAAATAAAATTATAAAGCTGAAGAGTTTGTTTCTAAGTTTAATGGAGTGTTATGAAAGAGCGTGACCTCTTGGCACAGGCATTCTGTAATGCCTAATAGTACATTATGATACAAGTGTGCTAAGTTGACCATTATATACAAGGCGATATTGTGAGCGCACGAGCGAATGCGAGTGCGCCATAAGAAAGCCGCGTATATAATGGTCGCAGGCACACGTGTTTCATACGACGTTTTTCAACACACTTGCGAGGAAAAAACAAGACTCTTCATGTACTAAGTTTTTAATTATTAAAACAGTAAAAATACATTTCACTCAATTTTGATGGCAAAGACTTTTTTCGCCTTGTTACGTATGTCCGGCGGAGTTAATAATAGGTTTTCTTCATTTTCTTCACTTGAAGTAGACATTTTCATTAATATTAAACTTCATAATTAATCCAAACTTCGTCACAGCCGACAATTCATGATTCTTTAGACATACTCTTACTAATCTGTGCGACAATTATTATTTACGAAAAATGGCGCGTTGTTTTTTTTCTTGCCGCGGTACCGATGCGCGCGCAAGGCTTAGACGCGAACTAGATCGGCCAAAAGCCTAGATTAAAAATGTAATAATTCGTGTTTAAAACACAAATCACAGAAAATGTTAAATGAATTTGAGCTATTTTTAGTAATAAATCTGGATTTACCATTTATTGAAATAAATATGTAGATACTGTTATCTTTCGCATAAATACTGTTTGTTGCTAAAATAAAAGTATTGTATAACCCGACTAAATTAAATCGCTTCTTCTTCTTACTTACGACTTGGTACTAGGGTACAAATGTAAATTGGTCGGGTTAATAAACTAAAAGCACTAGTGCAATAATATAATGAAAAAGCACGCGTGTTTAATATCTATGATTATGAGCCAAAAATCGGTGGAATAAAAACGTCGTTTTGAGCAAGTGTGTTGAAATAGTACATTATGATACAAGTGTGCTAAGGTGACCATTATACACAAGGCGGTATTGTGTGCGCCATAAGAAAGTCGCGTATATTATGGTCACAGGCACACGTGTTTCATACGACGTTTTTCATCACACTTGCGGAGAGAAACACTACTTCAATTATTTACGAAAAATGCGCGCCATTTTTCGCTCGTGTTTTATTTTTCTTGTCGCGATACCGACGCGGCTGAGGCGCGAACTAGATCGGCCAACAGCCAGGGTTAAAAATGTAATAATTCGTGTTTATAATACAAATAACAGAAAATTTCAAATGAATTTGAGTTATTTTTTAGTAATAAAGTTGAACCATTTATTGAAACAAATATGTACATACTGTTATTTTTAGGCACTAGTGCAATAATATACTGAAAAAGCCTGCGTGCTTAATATCTAGGATTATGAGCAAAAAATCGGTGGAATAAAGACGTAGTTATGAGCAAGTGTGTTTAAAAAGACTTTTTAACACACTTGCTCAAAACGACGTTATTATTCCACTGATTTTTGGCTCATAATCATAGATATTAAACACGCGTGCTTTTTCATTATATTATTGCACTAGTGCTTTGAGTTTATTAACCCGACCAATTTACATTTGTACCCTAGAACCAAGTTGAAGTAAGAAGAAGAAGCGATTTAATTTAGTCGGGTTATACAATACTTTTATTTTAGCAACAAACAGTATTTATGCGAAAAATAACAGTATCTACATATTTATTTCAATAAATGGTAAATCCAGATTTATTACTAAAAATAGCTCAAATTCATTTAACATTTTCTGTGATTTGTGTTTTAAACACGAATTATTACATTTTTAATCTTGGCTTTTGGCCGATCTAGTTCGCGCCTAAGCCTTGCGCGCGCATCGGTATCGCGGCAAGAAAAAAAAACAACGCGCTATTTTTGGTAAATAATAATTGTCGGCTGTGACAAAGTTTGGATTTATTATGAAGTTTAATATGAAAATGTCTTCTTCAAGTGAAGAAAATGAAGAAAACCTATTATTAATTCCACCGGACATACGAAGCGAAAAACGCGTGCGAAAGTTTTTGCCATTAAAATCGAGTGAAATGTATTTTTACTGTTTTAATAATTAAAATCTTAGTAAATGAAGAGTCTTGTTTTTTCCTCGCAAGTGTGTTGAAAAACGTCGTATGAAACACGTGTGCCTGTGACCATTATATACGCGGCTTTCTTATGGCGCACACAATATCGCCTTGTATATAATGGTCAACTTAGCACACTTGTATCATAATGTACTATTATAAAACTTCATGCACAAAACATATGACGGACATAATGCCAAAAGCATCATCTACCTGTCAACCAGATCTGATCTGAACAGGGAAAATACAGATGTAGCAAACAGTTTCAGTGTGTAGAGCCAGATACCCAGTTTGCTATGTTACAAAAATATTATCTTTAACAAACTCAATTTGCCATATCACGTAATTTTTTTTCTTAAAACGTCCAAATCTCACCTTAGGCTTAGCGTCGACTTTGACGGGCGCCTTCTTGGCTTCCTTCTTGACCTCCTTCCGCACTTCCTTCGGCCTCTTGTCCACTTCCGCCGCGCTCACTTCCGGCGTCGCCTCCGCTGGCGACGAGGGCGTCGTTGATTCTGATGCTGTTGATTAAAAAATATATGTAGAGGAAATGCGGGTAATTCGGAATACGGTTGGTAATTTGGACCACATCAATATTAGATTTTCCAATGGTGACATCTACAGGTTGACCCCGAAAACAGTCGACAAACTTTAAGGGTAGGTTGTATTACGGATATACATGCATTCTGTGAAATCAAATTAAAAATCGTAAGTGTTGAAACTGTAATCGTGTCTTCGCACTAGCCAGACATAAAGTCCATAAATAAGCATAATACAAATTAAAAACAACCTAAATCAAGCTTACAAAGTAAAACTCATAAAATATTACATTAAACATGCTAAGCACTTTTGTTCACAAGAGTCGCATTGCAATAAATGGCATGTTTATAATAACAATATCTCTATGAAGCGCGTCGCCAAACGTGTAGGTACGGAAAGAGCTAGGAAAATATAATCTTTATCTCAATCGCATAAAGCGTACGATGCGCAAGATTCGCCCCACCCACACGCTAGCTCTTTGAACCCGCCGCCGCGCGCCCCGGGCGTGCCCCGTAAACAGAAAAAATCCGTTCAGTGACCGCGCGACCGTGACCTAATTAGGCGAATTTGCGATTAGTTTGTTTAGATCGGAAGGACCTTCGTTGGATTGCAGTGAAGTGATAGTGCATGGTTCGTGATAATGTCGTACTCTAACCACGAGCTTTTTTTTATGGTTAGCGTGTACTCGCAGATAAATAACCTCCGAGAAACGCAGAGACGTTTTCGTCAGCCCAATCAGCTGGCCAGCGCGATCCCCTGATCTCACGCCTTTGGATTTTTATTTTCGGGGTGAAATTAAAACCATGGTGTACGCAAGTGAATGTTCAACAGTGGTTCAGCTCAGGGAATGGGTTGTTTGTGCATTTGACGTTTTAAAATTCCCGAAGGGAAGTTTTACAATCCAACAACCATCGGCGTCGTGCTTGGTTGGGCTTGTGCATTCTCAGGGAAGGTGGTCACTTTGAAAAATTATTAAAATACACGTAGCTCTGGTAAGTTAATTTTGATAGATGTTTTTTGTTTTTCTCTTGTAAATTTTATTCATAACACACGTTGTAAAAAGCCCACGTAATACGAATACCTACGAGGCGTAATGCTGTAGGTACGCATCGTCTCTCGGCCGCAACTCGCGACTTTCCGCCTGTACAGTTGCGTACAAAACATGTTGACCAATATGTACAATAGCATATTTTTTTGTTTTTTATGTACTGCTCCGATCACACTAATATTTTTTTTTCTTTATCAGTACTATTGATGAAACATCCTCGTAAGTTTTGTCGACTGATTTCAAATTCACCCTGTATTAGAAATCACCTTTACTAGGTAGTTTGTGTACTATTCAATTCATAGGGCGTTGCTAAGATTGCGCCATTTTGACAGTCTTTTGTTAAATGACGTCCGAATGAAAGTGCTGTTTTCGAAACTTTTCAAGTAAGTACTAAATCAGTTTTCATCTCGAATATTAATCATATTTCGTTGGTTCCATTGATGAAAATCTATAGTTCAGTATTTATATTATTGAAACTAACACTTATTCTTAATCAAACTATAGACATACATACATGAGAGCATTTTGAGTTAAGGCACGGTTATGTTGTTAATTTGGTATACGAAAGGTGAAGCTAATTCGGAATGTCCCAAATTAACAACAAGTGAAGTTAAATTGGAATATTTCGATTTAAATGCACTATGACTGTACTTACACTTTTTAACCGAACTTAAAATAGGAATGTAAATGTCAAAAGGTTGTATGATGTGTATGTTACCTATTTTCGATCGATGTTTTTACAGGTTAGAATTAATAACCCCCTTCTTCGAAGTCGGTTATTAATTCTACCCGTAGGTATGTACGGATTTAATTTAATTGAATTGCAAAATATTCACATATATAGTAAAAAGTTTATTTTGAAAAAAAATACTCAGAAAAAGAAGAATAGCTGAACAAGTTTTGGAGTTAACTGATTGAAGTTAAATAAAAATTTGATTAGGTATTTAAAAGAGGACTTTAGAACTTAAGTGAATAAATAAGTAACTTTGGAGTTAAAACTAATTAAAGATTTTAATACAAGATACAGAAAAAAGGCTAAATAACGTGTAGAATTAAGACTATTTGAAGTTTTAAAAGTTTTGATACTGCGTATGTATGTCCTAATAAATTATGCAAGACAAATTTATCAAATAAAAAAAGAAGTATAACGGTGATTTTTATTTTAAATACCTACTATATTCCAAATTATATGAACGTGAATTTAATTTGGACTGCCTGTTCTAGTCCAAATTATATTTACATGAATTTAATTTGGAATACCCTATTCCCGAATAATATTCACATTGGGTAATCAGTGCCTTTCTGTCATTTACGTATAAACCAAAGTTTATCCCACTTAGAAAATAATAATACTTTTGATTAATATTATGCTAACAATACATTAGTTTCACTAACATTTTGTGGTTTCCGTACTTATTTCTCTTAAACCTTGGTAAATATGTTTTTTTTGTAACCTGTATTCCAAATTACCCGCAGTTACTCTATAGCCAAAGAAGTATGTCACAAGTACAAAGGCCAAGAAAGTTCCTGTCACAGTCAAATATTGTCTTGTTAAGCAAGTTATTACAGTATTATCCGCTTGAACGGCCATGGGTACTAGTAGTACCCAAAACAAAAATTGTAGTTGAGCGGCCTTGGGTACTAGTAGTACCCTAAATAAGTGTTTGAATATAAAGCCTTATTGCTTTCAAAATAAAAACGATTTCGCCTGGCAAAAAATATGTGTCGTTTCTTGAGAATCACCGGTTATTTTAAAGTATGACAACATAGAGAAAAATCATTCAATAAACTTAAAAAAAATGTCATTGCATTGTTTGTGAGCACGTTCAAGCTAACCAAGCATTTTATGAAGTTTTGGGATTTTTTTACATTAAGCATGTACAAAACATGCATTTTAAACATCATTTATTTGAGAAACAAGCTAAAAATTATCGATGTTCATATTTGCAACCAATTTTATAAATGAAACAAATAATAAACTCTAATGTAGTACACACAGTTCAAAAGGTCTGTTCATCAGCATTATGAAAAACTTCAAATGTTAGCTAACTTCTCAAGCCGACAGTCATAAATCGTCATTGTTTATGACATGTGCGACACGCGTTATCGGCGATGACGAAAACGCTCTGGTCACTTGACTATAATTTGAGACGCGCGGCTGGCCGTTCAAGCGGTTATAGAGATAACATTTAGATTGATCATAGGACGAAAAAAAAAATTAATTTATATTATAAATCTTTGGGCAATTTTGAGGTCCTATTTCAAAACTAGAGTCCCCTTTAGTTTTGAAATAGGACCTCAAAATTGCCCAAAACATTTATAATATAAATTACACATGTAAATATTAAATATCAACTGTGTCAGTCGAGGAATCGAACCCCGTGGCTTACCACCTGCCCCTTGCTTATTAAGATGTCGCTGGCCGAATGGTAAGCCAAAACTTGTTTGTTAAAAATTGTTACTACTTTATCAATTTATATTTTTCAAAGTTACATTTAATTAAAAATAGATAGTGACAATATTAATTCAGGTACAAATAAACATATATTTTTTTCAACTTATTTAGATTTGAAATAAATGTAAACTAATAAACAGTAAGCTACTAAACATAACCACATGTCCTTTTTTCTAATAGCTAAGGTGTCCTTTCAAAGACCAGAAGTATGATCTGAGTTGAACAAAAGTAACCATCTTCTTGTGATTTTAATATTAAATTGTAAGAGCGATAGGAAAGATGTCTACGCGTATTGCAAGACACTATAGGGTCGCTCAGATTAATGTAGCGCTACTTAAAATCACTAGCAACTTATTTAAAGATGATAGTGTTCGTGCTCACGCAATTTCGTGCTAAATTTTAATAAATAACTAGGCATAGATAATAAGGATATGAAATAATCCGTGACTTAAAAGCAGTATCGCAAGTGTGTATAAAAATTTAAAAAGGAAAAGTTAACACATACTTTAAAACCAAAATGCACTTAAAAGTCCATTTTTAGAAATAAAGCACATTTTAAACAACCGCAACTTTACTTAGTTATTCATACAAACACTATAAAAAACAAAGTTATATTTGCTGTCAACAAAATATATAGTATTTTAACTTAGTAGCAGTAAGTTATTTGACGACCCGTTTGGTGTAGTGGTCGAGAAAGCGCCTACTACGCAGCGGTTGCGGGTTCGATCCCCGCACAATACAAACATTTGTGTGCATGAACATGTCTGTTTGTATTGGTCTGGGTGTTTTCTATGTATATCATGTATGTATTTACAAAAAAAAAGTATTTAAGTATTATATCCGTTGTCTGGCACCCATAACACAAGCTTTGAGTAGCTTACTTTGGGACTAGATGGCGATGTGTGGGAATGTCCAAAGGATATTTATTTAAGTGGACCCCTAATTCAGTTAAATTTGGCACGAATCCCTCAGTGGGCGAGTCCGACTCGCACTTAGCCGGTTTTTATTCGAGAAATTATAAACTCACATTGCATAAGAGTGAATGCGAAAGTGCTTTTATATGAGCACTTTTTACAAAATATCAAATAATAATTATTTAATTAATTATAATACAGTCTGTTTTTGTTTGCTGGTCGAACAATGTAAAATATTATTTATTATCAGTTAATAAAATTAAGTAACTATTTGATTGGAAAAGATGTTTTGATTAGAAAGGCGTCGCCGCTCCGAGGTCCCGGGTTCGATTCCCGGTCGGGTCAATATAGAAATCGAAATTTTCTATATTGTCTCGGGTCTGGGTGTTGTGGTACCACCGTTGTGTCTGATTTCCATAACACAAGTGCATTAGCTACTTACTTTGGGATCAGAGCAATGTATGTGATCAGTGTCCAATATTATTTATCTTGGTGACTGGCGTAGGCCTATTTAGGTTGTAAATTTTCTGTATATCATATTTTTAAGAATATCAATACTGAACAAGTAAATAAAAACAGACTTTACATACCTTCTGTTTTAACTTCCGCTACTACCGTCTTCACTTCCGCGCTGGTTTCCGCCGGCGCCTCCTCTGTTGCTTTGACTTCCGGCGTCACTTCCTGTGGCGTTGCTGTTTTTTCTTCTGTTGCTAAAAGAAAAATAATAAATTAAAAAGATTTTAGTAAGATATACGAGGGTCAAACTGAAAGTTCTTAGAAAATCAAAAACTGATTACATTAGCCAGTTATTAGTTTTATTATATCTTTTCAAAATATTGTCCATTGACGTCAATACACCGCTGCATGCGATGGAACCACTGGGAAAAGCACTTTGCCCACTCGTCCTTAGGGGTCTCTTCAATGGCATCGCGATACGCAGCCACCGCTTCTTCAGCATTCATAAACCGCTTTCCTTTCAGTTTTTCTTTAATTTTTGGAAATAAATAAAAATCACAAGGCGCGAGGTCGGGGCTATACGGCGGGTGACCCAGTAATTCAACGTTTGATGTCGCCAAATAGTCGATCGTTCGCTTGGCGGTGTGCGACGAGGCGTTGTCGTGGTGAAGGAGGATCCTACTGCGAGGTCGTTTCTCTCGAACTTTTTCCAAGACAAGTGGCAAACAATTGGTAGTGTACCATTCTGCAGAAACTGTTTTTTGATCCTCTAACACAATTGTTGCGAAATGACCTATCCTTCCAAAGAACGAGGCCACCATTTTTTTTCCCGCACTTCGATCTCTCTTCACTTTAGTTGGCAACTCCTCGAAAGGAAACACCCACTGAGCAGATTGTCTTTTGGTTTCAGGATCATAACAGTAAATCCAGCTTTCGTCACCTGTTAGTATGTCGAACACAGCATTTGAGTCACCTCCGTTAAATCTTTCAATCATTTTACGGCACCAATCCACACGATGGAGTTTTTGAGCCTTAGTCAAATTATGAGGTATCCACCGGGCGCAAAGCTTCCTGACCGCTAAATGTTCGTGGAGGATTTTGTGCACTTGACTCATACCGATGCCTAAGCTTGTCCGAATCTGCTGATAGGTCACTCTTTTGTCAGTCTCTATCATACGCCGCACAACACAGATGTTATTTTCAGTCGTCGCCGTAGAAGGCCGTCCCTCACGTACATCATCAGTGAGATTAGTGCGACCACGTTTAAACTCATTAAACCAGTTGTAAACAGTCGCACGAGATGGGGCTTCATCGTGAAAGGCCAATCGTAGTCTATCATAACTTTCTTGTTGACTTAAATGACATCGAAAGTCATAAAAAATCATTGCACGAAAATTTTCTCGTGTTAAATTCATGTTGACGTGACACAGACAATTTTCAATTTGCCGCCAAATCGTAAAAAAAATGACAAATGAATGAAATATATACTCAGTAATATTGGCAAAGAGTTCTATTTTCAAATTTTAGAATATTTTTTTATTATATTGTTTATAAGTGGCCAGTTCTAAGAACTTTCAGTTTGACCCTCGTATTCATCGGTGTACTTTATCAGTAAATCTTCAAAATAAAAGAAAGACATTTTATTACACTATTTCTAATTCAAGAACGGCTGAAATGATTTAGCTGAAAATTGGTGGGGAGGTAGCATAGAACCAGGAGGAGGACATGGGATATATTTATTCCGTTAGACGGGGCCGGGGCTGGGGTGGAACAGGATCATTAAACAAACTTCAAAAGAATTTCTTTCTCCTAAATAGAAGACTAAATCGTTATTTTAAACTTTACTGTCAGTTTTTTGAAGGCTGTAGAATTTTTAAAATTAGTTTTATTGTACCTCAAAACATATGTTTAAAATATGTGTCAGTGGCCGAGTGGCATAGGCATATATGACACGAGGTTCTATTCCTCGTCTGACACAGTTGCTTTTTAGAAGTGCATTTTATATTATTAAGTTTGTATATTGATAAAACTCTATAAAAATAATATTATAACTATAAACTTACCCCCTTATTCATAATAACTCAAACAGTCCATAATAATAAAACCATTTTAGCATTTTAGTTATGTCACATAAAAAGAAATAACGAGACAAAACAGTGTAACAGTTAAAACAGGTTTATTAGACTATTTGCGTTATTATGAATAAGGAGGTGGTCTATTAGGGGATTCATTTAACCGTGAAATCTGAAGGAGACAATACTCTTTATAAGGCTGGCATTATTAAGCAAGAAAAAAAGTTAAAGAGTCATGATAAAATAAATAAATATAATACCTGTGACGGGCGCGTCTCGCCTCACGAAGGTAGGTACAAACTCAGCAGCCAGCGGGTTGAGAGTCGACCGAGACACTGTCTCTTCGAGCGATAGCGGGTTGCCGTTGCTTGTTCTGGAAGATGATAACAATTACAATAGTACATTATGATACAAGTGTGCTAAGTTGACCATTATATACAAGGCGATATTGTGTGCGCCATAAGGAAGCCGCGTATATTATGGTCACAGGCACACGCGTATCATACGACGTTTTTCAACACACTTGCCATTAATCCAAACTTCGTCACACCACAGCCGCCAACTATTCACGAAAATGGCGCGTTGTTTTTTTTTCTTGCCGCGAAACTGATGCGCGCGCAAGGTTAAGGCGCGAACTAGATCGGCCAACAGCCAAGATTAAAAATGTTATATTTCGTTATTTAAAACACAAATTACAGAAAATTTTAAATGAATTTTAGTTATTTTTAGTAATAAAGCTGGATTTATAGAAATAAATATGTACATACTGTTATTTTTCGCATAAATACTGTTCGTTGTATAAGTTATAACCCGACTAAATTATATCGCTTCATCTTCTTAGTTACTACTTGGTACTAGGGAACAAATGTAAATTGGTCGGGTTAATAAACAAAAGGCACTAGTGCAATAATATACAGAAAAAGCACGCGTGTTTAATATCTATGATTATGTGCCAAAAATCGGTGGAATAAAAACGTCATTTGGAGCAAGTGTGTTGAAAAAATATATTGGACACCAATCACATACATTGCTCTGATCCCAAAGTGAGTAGCCAATGCACTTGTGTTATGGAAATCAGACAAAACGGCGGTACCACAACACCCAGACCCGAGACAATATAGAAAATTTAGATTTCTATATTGACCCGACCGGGAATCGAACCCGAGATCTCTCGGAGCGGCGACGCCTTGAAACTAGCGTGCTTAGCCACTACACTACGGAGGTCGTCAAATATTGCAATTCAATGGTTTTTGAAAAAAAAATTGACGACCTCCGTGGTCGAGTGGCTAGCAAGCTGGTTCTAAGCGTCGCCATCTCGTGAGGTTCCGGGTTCGATTACCGGTTGGGTCAATGTAGAAAACGATCTTTTCTATATTGTCTCGGGTCTGGGTGTTGTGGTACCACCGTTGTGTTTGATTTCCATAACACAAGTGCATTGGCTACTTACTTTGGGATCAGAGCAATGTATGTGATTGGTGTCCAAAATTATATTATTATTATTATTATATAATGGTATAAATTAACTAGCGGACCCAGCGAACTTTGCTTCGCCCCTAGCACCGTCCCGGCCAGCCTCGTAATTTTTTTAAAAAAACTCTAAAATTGATCAGTTATCGAGTGGGATGAAAAATAATTATATTACTAAAATGGCTATAAAAAAAATGGGCCTTGGTGATAAAAAAGTAAAAATTTAGGGTTGTATGTATTTCTTAATGCCACATTATAAAAAAAAAATCAATTAAAAAAAATATTTACGGATGAACAACCCTTATCAATTAGGGGTATGAAAAATTGATAGTAGCAGATTCTCAGATCTAAAGAATACGCATATAAAACTTGGTAAGAATCGGTAAAGCCGTTTCGGAGGAATACGGGAACGAACATAGTGACACGAGAATTTTATATATAAGATAAGATAATAATAACATACAGAAACACAAATGTAAGTGGACTAGTTCTGAGTCAAAAAGTTTGTGGCAACTAGCATAAGTTGATTTAAGTTTTTAAATGTAACTGTATCAAGAAAACATATTTGTTGGGTTTTCTCAAAATGTAAAAACCTTATTAGTACATTATGATACAAGTGTGCGAAGTTGACCATTATGTACGCCATAAGAAAGCCGCGTATATTATGGTCACAGGCACACGTGTTTCATACGACGTTTTTCAACACACTTGCGAGGAAAAAACAAGACTTTACAAGACTCCGATTACTTATTTACGAAAAATGGCGCGACTTTCTTACCGACGCGCGCGCAAGGCTTAGGCGCGAACTAGATCGGCCAACAGTCAAGGTTAAAAATGTAATAATTATTGTTTAAAACATAAATTATTACAGAATTTTTTAAATGAATTTGAGTTATTTTTTGAGTAATAAAGCTTTATTTTACCATTTCTTGAAATAAATATGTACATACTGTTATTTTTCGGATAAATACTGTTTGGTGCTGAAATAAAAGTTATATCGCTAAATTATATCGCTTCTTCTTCTTACTTACTACCTGGTACTAAAGTACAAATGTAAATTGGTCGGGTTAATAAACTAAAGGCTAGTGCCTTTAGTGCAATAATATACTGAAAAAGCACGCGTGTTCAATATCTAGGATTATGAGCCAAAAATCGGTGAAATAAAAACGTCGCTTTGAGCAAGTATGTTGAAAAATTATATTTTAACAAAAATAATATGTAATAGTGATATAATTTACTATAACAAAAAAGATTTTGCTTTTTTCCAAGTGAAAGAATGTTTCTTCATCACTCTGTTTAGAATGAACACATGCTGTCTTGATCTCAATAGTACTGTCTCTTTCTTTTGCACTCGCTCTCTTTCTTATATTGACCCTGTGTGTAATCACGTGCTGTATACATTATATCATAAGTGTGTGTGTGTGTAGCGACACCTATCGGTCGCCACATAGCATCCTAACACTCGGCTAGGAACGTCTAGATGGCGCTGTTTGGAGACTGAACCGCGATGAATTATATTTATATCGAACCTTAAAGTATAGTCAATAATCCCGTAGAGTGATTTGACGTTTACCCACAGTGTTACCACTTTTTAACGAGAAACAAATACTGTGGCGGCCAGAAGAATGAATTTCAGCAATGTCATTCATTTTATAACGCCATGAATTAAATCACATTCTTATTTCATACGATACGAACCGCGGCGTAAAGTATTATTTTCTAATGTGACATTAGCATCTGTCAAATTACTCGATAGAATTATTGATTATACTTCATTTGGTTGTCGGCTATTACATCTGGCATTTAAAAAACGTTTTAGAATCGCTAAATGTGTCTCTCCCGATTTTTATCTCCATAAGGGAGGTCTATGTCGTCTAATGCCACAGGAATGGCCACTTTAAACTTTATTGTTATTTTTGTTCATTGTGTTTCTAACTTAGTTTATAAGTATTTCTATCAAAACGAGTTGTTGTTACTTGATTTAAATAAATGCATTCATTCATTCATTCATTCAATGCTTGCTCTCTCTCCCCCTCTCTCTCTCTCTATCATCGTCTTCGTCGTCATATCATTATCGTCAAGAATATTATTGAGGGTATTCCTCTTGAAAAAAATATATGAATAGTTGTGTGTGTGCTACTTCTGCTCATCTTTATCTTTATTTTGCTTACATTCTTATAGTATAATTGGTTTAATTGTTATGTTTAAATTATATTGTTTGATTTAGGAGACACCACTATGTAATTGCCGTGGAAACATGCTTGGGATTGCTATCTAGTACAATACCATTATATAAGTATCTTAATGTAATGAAATTGATTGCAGGGTTGGCTATTATCAAGATAATTATTTTCTCTGACAATTATCCGAAAATTATCTTATAATTATCCAACTATCAAATCAAATAACGCATATATAAATGAAAGTTTGCATCTGCTTATCAGTTTTTTTCTTTAATCCCTCAAGCGTATGCGAACGAGACTCAATAGGTATTCTATTGTTATGCGGTCTCATGCGACCGCTCGGGTGTTGTGGTACTATTTAGATATTAATATTACTTTAATTTTTACCTTTGACAGGTTTTTTCTAAAAAAAACTGTTAATTTTGATATGTGCATGACTAGATTATTGTAATTTTGAATGCTATTTACTAATGTTTTAATTAAATATAACGCAATTTCAAAATTATTAATATATTTTTGTAACGCTAGAAATTAAAGGCATTATTTATTTATTTAAGATAATTAATTATCTTTAATATTTTCAAGCAAAAAATGATCGTGTTCTTATACTCATTATTATTTTTATTATTAATAAAATCACATTTAAATCACATCTCACGAAAAGGAAAACAAATAACAGTGACAGTGACGGCGAATTCCGTACGTTTGGATACACGCTTGATATTGTGACGAAAAAACATGCGTTTGGGTACACATATAATATTATTGCGTTTTGTTTTGTACAATATCAGTTATTCGTTATTATCAACGATAATTATCAACACGTAATTATCATAATAATTATCAAAGATAATTATCAAGATAATTATCACGATAATTATCCAGGCCAACCCTGATTGATTGTAATCTGTTATGTTCTCCTGAATAAACAGTGTGATGCTTATAGTTACAGAATAAAGTGGCTGTGACATACGGACGTATAGACAGACAGACTCGACGAAACTATAAGGGTTCCGTTTTTTGCCATTCGACAACGGAACTCTAAAAAGGGGAGATCTATGTCGATCTAAGGTCTTATGACGGCAGGCCTATGCATGTGCAGAAGTTTAATGCTGTCTCTCTCCCTCTCTTTCTCTCTCTCTTCCTCTCTCTCTCTCTTTCTCATGTATGTATAAACTCACGTGGGCTGCTGGCTGTGTCCGTTGACTGCGCGCCGCTCGCGCTGCTCGTCCTCCAGCATCGCCTCGATGCACTGCTCCATCAATGCTTCCTCTTCCAATTGCTGCATCACCTGAACGGTTGATCATATATAAGTTCAACTCATTTTGATTATTTCATGACAACCTCCGTGGTCGAGTGGCTAGCACGCCGGATACAAGCGTCGCCATCTCGTGAGGTTCCGGGTTCGATTCCCGGTCGGGTCAATGTAGAAAACGATCTTTTCTATATTGTTTCGGGTCTGGGTGTTGTGGTACCACCGTTGTGTTTGATTTCCATAACACAAGTGCATTGGCTACTTACTTTGTGATCAGAGAAATGTATGTTTGTATGTATGTATGTGATTTTAAGTGACAATATTTGAACTGTGTCTTTGTAAACATCATAGCAACAGGATACTCTCATTATTTTTTGGAAAATCGAGATTTTATTTTTAAAAATGATCATGAACAAAGATTTTTTTTTTTTAAACAGACTCCTGTAGAATTTAAAGGTTATCTACGTCATTGGCATCGCCTTTCTCAATTCAATGCCTATTCCCTACTTTATTCTAATCTAAACCTTAACTAAAAAAATAATCACCTTCATCTCAAATTTTCTCAAAAACTAGCGCACGAAAACCTCAGTGTTATCTACAATAAATGTTTCTTTTATCTTGCTGTATCGGCCCATTAAATATTATACTTAAAACGAGGTGACCTTATATTGAGTATACTCTGATTTTTAATTAGATAGACCAAAATGACATTAGGTGGGTGAGACAAAACGTTGCCACTAATTAGTATTACAAAAATACTGTTGTCGCTAAATAATCGAAAATCAAGTCAATTAATTGTTGTTTTGTAATTGTAATCGATTGTTAAATATTTAAAATAAAACTGTATATGAAATCATGAATCTGACAAAGATTTCAGAGATTAGATGATCATTATTTATAATAATTTATTTATAGCCAGTATTTAAATGTTTAAAATAGGTCATAAAATACAAGAATATTGCTATTGCAAGAGAAACTAAGATATTTTTACTCATAACAAACAAGCGGCTTTGTCTCTTAGGAAATATTTGTTCATAAGTGGCATCTTGTGTCCTTAATTAAATAAATGAATTTGAACTTTGAGTTTGGTGGTAAGGCGGCGGCGTCCTCGTTTCGCTCATCTGCTATTCAAACTCCTCGTTCTACATCCACATAGCGAAATGTAAGCGACTTTGTCTCTTAGGTGGTAAGTCGGTATTCTCCTCATAGTGCTCACCTGCTTACCCAACTCCTCCACGTCCTACGTCCACATACAGCGAAGTGCAAGCGACTTTGTCCCTTAGGTGGTAAGGCGGTATTGTCCTCATAGTGCTCACCTGCTTATCAAACTCCTCCTCGTTCTCCATCCAAATAAAGCGAGGTGCAATCGACTTTAACTTTGTCTTACCACCTGGTAAGGCGGTATTGTCCTCATAGTGCTCACCTGCTTATCAAACTCCTCCTCGTTCTCCATCCAAATAAAGCGAGGTGCAATCGACTTTAACTTTGTCTTACCACCTGGTAAGGCGGTATTGTCCTCATAGTGCTCACCTGCTAATCAAACTCCTCCTCGTTCTCCATCCAAATAAAGCGAGGTGCAATCGACTTTAACTTTGTCTTACCACCTGGTAAGGCGGTGTTGTCCTCATAGTGCTCACCTGCTTATCGAACTCCTCCTCGTTCTCCATCCACATGTAGTCCTCGAAGTCGTCCTGCGGCGCCGGCACCGGGAAGGGCGCGGGCGGATAGAAAGCGCCCGCCATTACGTAGCCAGCTGGAACAAATTAATATTAGGGTTTTTGTACCGTTGAGTCTATAAATTGCCAGATTCTTTGGATCGTGATATCTGCCTATCTCATCCTTGTGCATGATAAATAATAAATAAATATCCTTTGGACATTCCCACACATCGCCATCTAGTCCCTAAGTAAGCTACTCAAAGCTGGGTGCCAGACAACGGATATAATACTTAAATACTTTTTGTTTGTAAATACATACATGATATACATAGAAAACACCCAGACCAATACAAACAGACATGTTCATGCACACAAATGTTTGTATTGTGCGGGGATCGAACCCGCAACCGGCTGCGTAGTAGGCGATTTCTCGACCACTACACCAGACGGGTCGTCATGATGTGTCACCCGAGATGGATACTTCTTTTGCTCATAAGCGGACCGCATGATCAGAGGATATTCATGGCCGGCTCTTCTTCAGTATTGCAGAATTTGCAGTGCCTTCGGTCATGTTCATATTGGACAAATATTTGTTCAGTTTGCAGTGGCCGGTTAGTATTCTAGTCACTGCACATGTTTTGCTTCTTTCGAACTTTCATATTCATTTACTTTAACAGTTCTTTAGTAACTTTGTTGTTACACCACTACACAAAAGCACTACACTGCTTTTGTGTAGTGGATAGCGCTCCTATTTCGACGGCCGTCGCGGATTCGAATCCCGAAAGAGGAAAATGTTAGATCACGAACATTTGTACTTAAGTTATGGATGTTTATATGTAAATTCCGCTTTTCTTGGCTTTGCCAATAATGTAAACAATCTTTTGATTACTTTTAAAATAATAGCCGTGAATAAAATTAATAAACTATTTGATTTAAGTATCTAAGTATATACATAATGATGAAGTACCCAACTGTGATTTTTGTGTTTACCTTATTATAAAAAAAATAATCATTTTGTCAAAAACTAATGTCACGGTTGTTAACAATATTCAACATGCTTTAGAATATTTTTAACACTCACAGTGTCATATTTTATATTCATAAAGATGAAATAAGAAACCAAAAATATGCGCACGGGCGGGACTTGAACCAGCAACCTTTTTTTGGCAGACCGGGCTAAACGCTCTTACCAATTGAGCTACCGTGCTGTCAGTCCGACCCTGCGAAACTTGTGGTTTCTTATGTGGTTATCAATCCTTTTGCAAATAAAACAGAGGGCAATTGCGCCAATACCAGAACAGTCAGTTTTGTTTTGATTTTTATTACTATAAAATTTTAATTATCACTTAGCACCCAGAACTATGTAAATGTCATATGGTTATTGATAGAACAATATAATTGATTGTTTTTATTAGAAGAATATATAAAAGAAGTAAATCACAGAGAGAAAATAACGAGATGAATGTAAGAAATCAACATTTTGTACGAGCACAATTTTTGATTTCATTTTGTTACAGTAACAATAACAAAAATATTCATGTAACCAGAGAAAAAAAATGCTTATTTATTTCATTACTAAAATTTCACAATCTCAGACACTTAGTTTTATCTCTGTCGGTTTCGCCTACAAAAGAATGAGAGACACATACCATTTCTACATTACAAATGGCAAACAATTGCAACAGTTATAATTATGTACGAGTGATAGGAAAGTTGTTCACACATAACATGTGGCACCATAGGGTCACTCGAGTCTGTATAGCGCTACTGATGTCACTACCTACTTATAAGAAAGAAGATAGTGTTCGTGCTCGCGCAATAAACATATATTAAGAGGTTGAATGTAGAAATAATATGATTAATCACTACATGAGGTATGTATCATACCTCAGGCGGTGGCTAGCTTATCTTAACTATAACTTGTATATTATTTTGACATAATCTAGGTTGTAAAATTCACATGGTGTTCATTTGTACTGACTTTGTTAGAGTGAACTGAATGAACGAGTGTTTCGTTCATCCCTAGTAAAATAAATGTGGAAATAATATTTACAAAGTGACATGTGTCGTCAAATTTCTCTACGGTATATTATTTTGGCATAATCTAGGTTGTAAAATTGACATAGTGTTTGTTTGTACTGACTTTGTTTGAGTGAATTGAATGAACGAAATGAACGAAACACATCCCTAGTAAAATAAATGTGACAATATTATTTTACAAAGTGATATGTGTCATGAAATTACTCTACGGTATATTAATTGGCATAATATAGGTTGCAAAATTCACATTAAGGTCGAGTGTACTGACTTTGTTTGAGTGAACAGAATGAACGAAACACATCCCTAGTAAGATTAAATGTGGCAACATTATTTTTAAAGGTGGCATGTGTCGTCTAATTAATCTAAAGAATTGTTGATTATACTTTATTGTTCAAATTTCTGTACACAAAAACACGACTATTTTAAACGAAATACATAAAATGTAAATTTATCGTTATTAAATGCAGTACAATAGGTTTTTTTTTTAATGCAATAAGTTCTAAGAATAACTGTTTTTATAGATACTCGTAAAGTTCGTTTTTATTTGCTAGTCCAATATTGTAATCAATCTTGACATTACCTTTTAACAGAATGATCAATTTTAAAATAAGATAAAGACATAATTCACTACTCACATCACATAGCTAATTCATCGTTGAAAACTGGTATGTTTCTTAATCAAATGGTTAGTTAATTTTCAACGCTGATAACATTTTAAAAGTTACAAAAAGATTATTTAGCTAGCAAAGACCAACGGACTTTATTCTATTGAGCGTTATCTTGGTGATAAATACAGATCTTATGTTGTGTGTCCTGACTGTAGCTAGATGTGCGCACTCACCGGTAGAGATGGGCGACGGGAAAATACCCATCGGGAAAATACCGGGTAAAAACGATTATTTGTTAATAAGGGGTGAGAACAGACTGGAATTCGGTATTTTCAATTAGTTTAGAACACGTTGATGTTTTGTCAATATAAAAGTCCGTGGGCGTACAGCCACGGTAATATTATCTATCAGTATTGTAACTTCATACAAACGGACGACGCGCGAGCTATACCTACTCGCTCGGGTGTTGGCATGCGGTCGGCATGCTACAGTCGCGGACGTGCCGCAGTGACGACCGGACGGTGTGTTGGTTTTTAATCAGTAACCGCGTGAATTTTTACTAGAAATAAGTACAAGTAGCTATTTAATAGGGCAATTAGAATATATTGTGCTGTTTTTGTTGATTTATATGAGAATGCGGATTTTTTATAGACTATAATATAATAATAAACCATTTCGTACATCTCTGTCAAGGCGCAAATATTTTTTGGTCGCAAATTTATTAGACCGATTTGTTATAATCAAACATAGATAAAAATAAACATGACAAACAACAATAAAAAAAAACAACTTGTATTTTTATTGAACACTTTCTATTCAATTCACGAAGTATTTTATGTTTTCATATTAATATTTCATATTGTTTTTATTTATTTATCTATTAGTATCTGTACTAATAGATAAATAAATAAAAAGTAGTAAATTTACAATCTCAAAACTAGATAGAAACTCAAAGTAGGCAAATGCAATAAAACAAAACGCTGTAGGTGGGCGACAGCCCTATCGCATGCTGACGTACTGTGCTGCTGTAAGACTTATTTCAAGGACACGGGCCAGTTACAATACTGATAGACATAATATTACCGTGGTACAGCAGTAATAGTCTTCAGTCCAAAAAGAGTGGCCATTAAATCACAAACCACTCAAAGTCAACAAGAGGAACAGATGATAATTGAGTAACAGTCGATTCAAAGCAAATACACAAAACGGGTATCTACGTGGGTAAGTAAGTAGTACCAGTAAGTACCAGTGTTTGGAATATATTTTTTTTTCAATTTAGTTTTATTTACTGTTAAACGTAGTCATTATTTAGGCGTATTAACTTAACGTTTGCTAAGGCTACGGTGGCTAAGGAACGATGAGAAAAGTAAAGGAACCAACTTTTCTCAACGATTCTTAGCCACTTCGCGCACTTTCATCATCAGCCAATCTTAAAAAGGTCGTCCGTCTACCTTGTCCTACGCTGCGCCTATGGTCGAAGAGTCTCCAATCTATAACTTTTCTGCCCATATGGCAATCAGTTATTTGCGCTTTTGCCCTGCCCACTGCAACTTGAGTTATCTATCTGTTACTTTCGTTTGGTGATCAACTATAATATACACCAATCACATACATTGCTCTGATCTCAAAGTAGCCAATGGATTTGTATTATGGAAATTAGACAGAACGGTGGTACCACAACACCCAGACCCGAGACAATACAGAAAAGATAATAATAAACAAAACACATAAACAGCTCCCAACTTTTATTTTATTTCAATGCATGTTTTTCGTCCAACAATAAATTATAGGTAGTTTTGCACTCAATGTTCAATTTTAATCAATGTACACTAGACACGAACGACGATATTTATATATATATAATCCCTCAAGCGTATGTGAACGAGACACAATAGGTATTCTATTGTTATGCGGTCGCATGCGACCGCTCGGGTGTTGAGGTATTAAGTGGTGGTTATGTCAAATGAAATACCTAACGCCACCTATCGTCAAAAACGGGTACTTTTTTATCGACTTAAAATTTTGTGTACGTAATCGGCTAAGCAACATTTATTGTTTTAAAACTGATTGTTTCAAGGACTACATTAAATGAAGCGCCAAATTCAAAAAAATCTCAGCTAAGTATTTTGTATTTCACAAATAGAATAAATTCAATCCATTTTGTTGTAAGTTCGGCCTAAATACAATTGCAAAAGTGTTTGATTTGGTTGTGGCCTGGAAGATATTCAGTTAGTGGCAAAACTTATATTTACCCTTAAATTTGGTATTTACCGGGTATTTTCCCGCGGTTTTACCCAATTTAGGTAAATACCGGGTAGTGTCCCATCACTACTCACCTGGTATGTGTCCCTGCGGGATGTGCACGGGGTAGACGGGCGGGCGATGCACGCCGGCATCGCCGCTGCCGACCACGCCGCCGCCCACGCCTCCGTCTATTATCACGCCGTTCGGCTGGAGACAGACAGAATATGCTTGATATACGGGGTGCAATTACCGAAGTTAACCAACCTACGATGGCTAAGACGTTTATAAATTATAGATACGTCGTATGCGCACGAAAATGGATACACGAAAGGCAGACAATTGCCCGGAGTGCATTCAGTTGGGCACGCTTTCTCTTCATGGCTATACGTCCCAACAGCATTAATTATGTTTCGTTTTCTGGTAAAAATGCCTTCCCGTGTGTTAAGGGGTAGTACCAATTACAATGCAACTGTTAGAGACAAGAAAAACGTGTCATTACATTCATAAGAATAGTTTTTTGATTTAAAAGTATTAAAACTTAATAACTCCGTATTTAGTCTTTAACAAGCCTTTAGCAAGATGTCACTCGCTTCAATGAGCGCTCAGTATCAATATCTACGTAACGAATGTTATATATTTATCTCTTTCTATCAACAGGCATGCCCCATCATTTTTCTCTTTTAGCGCTTAGTGTCGTAATACACAACTAAACGTTCGTATATAGAATAAGTAATCTGCATTTTGCGGCCACGATTAATGCTGAGCCTTTTCGACTCACTCTCGATATTAATGTTAAATAAATGTGTGTTTGTCTGTTTACTGTATATGTGTTTTTTATTACTGTATTTGAGTCGAATAAATGTATTTTCTTTCTTTCTTTCTTTCTTTTAATCCTTGCGCCACTTTAAAATGCTTTAATGTTGGTGTATAACATGTCTATAGTTTTGAACGTCATTGCGGCGCGGTCGTTATTGGATCGGTCAAGCCTAGTCAGACGCCTTAACAGGATTCGAAATTATCAAGATAATTACGTTTCTTGATAATTTTCCGAAAATTATCTGTTATCACCAGTATAAGAAATTCATTTGTCATTTTGTTTAAAAATAAATTTATAAGAGTTTATGTAGCAAGTCCAGTATTTGTTGCGAATGTTGCTATATGTTTTTGGTGTTCAGATTGTTGTAATTTTTTTCATTTGTTAATCGCATAAGGCGTTGCGGGAAATAGAAAATTATTTTGGTGCAAAAACTAGTGATTGCTGTCGAGCTAAACAGATTGTTTTATAACACCCAACCACCACTAGACGTCGGTGCGGAAATACACATTCAAATACTTTGAATACAGTTAACTTTCCAAAGCATTTTTTTTGTTATTATCAATTGATAATTATCATATATCCTTATGCTATTATCACGATAATTATCCTTCCGATATTATTCCGATCCTAACTATCCCGATGTTTAACTTGATTAAAAAAAAATACTAAACACTGAAAAATTAAAAAAGATAACATCATTTGCAATGGACTATCTGGTAGGTAGCATTAACCAAGAGAACTTATTTAATCCCTCAAGCGTATGTGAACGAGACACAATGCAAATTCTATTGTTATGCGGTTGCCTGCAACCGCTTGGGTGTTGAAGCATTAAGTCATAATTGACATATTAAAATATGACTGCCCCATGTCAGATTGTAAAACTGTATATAGCCTAGGACTAAATACTTGTGTAGAAATAAATAATAAAAATAAAAATTGTTAAATCCTATAAGATCAAGCAAAAATCATAAGTAATGCCAGTTTTTTCCATCTATGGGGAAAATTACTATTTAATGTACTAAATAATATGGATCTGAAATGCATATAATATCATGATAAAAAGTAATTTACCTGCCACTGGCCATTTTCCTCGTTGCCATAGTATGCTCCAACATTAGCCGAAGTTTCCGGTATTTTCATGGTTCCTCAGACTGTTTTCTTACATAAACTAACTGTAGAGTCCGCTTAAAGTTACGTTCAAACGTTCAATGCGTATTGTTGCTAGAACTAGGCACTCTTGTCTTATGCGTATCTTGTGTGGTGTGTAAGTTGGTGTCAATCTTCATTTCTGGAGATCTAGACTGCTGAAATTGAAAGGTTATGGTGTTAATGTTAAGGTTTAAATCATTTAAAAATGTTTTTAATACTCAGTGCCATTTTTGTACACTAAAAGACGAAATAAGATACCAAAAATTGGGCACGGACGGGACTTGAATCCAATCGAGCTTCTGTGCAGTCGGTCGGTCTGACAGTACAAAATTGGCCCCTTATGCATATGTCCTTGCGCTAGACACCAGAGCCATCTATACAACTTTTTATTAACTATTTTTTATTTCATTTTTTAAATTGCCTTATTTTCTAGTATCCTAGTAATAGTCACAGTGACCTGAAGCTAATATTATAATATTATGAGATAAATAATAATACAATAATAATTATATTTATGTATTTTTGTTCTTTTGGGTGTATTTGCAATAAATACTAAAACTATGAGCAAATCTTTTGTATGAGGTGCTGTCTGGATGGATGAGTTGATACTTCCAATAGGTTGGCACTCCGCAAGATATTTATAATAATAAAAAGTATATTCATAACTTGGTTACTTATTCCATCTTATAATATGGAGAATCAAACTAAAACTTTCATGATTTCACATTATTGAATTTACATACATAACTATTGGTGATGATGGTTACCCAAACTACCTAATATGAATATTATTTTATTTATTATTGTTATCAATGCAAGTTTAAATTCATTTGATCTGTATCTCAGTAATTATGTAAGCCATGTGAAACGGTTATGTACCCTAAAAGCAATAAAATAAAATGTCTGCTTACAGGATAATACCTATTAATTATTATTATTATTTTTGAACCCTTAACCAATAAATGAATAGCCTAGTGCTGAAAGAAAATAACAAACCCAACCCCTGATACAATCATCAAATGTATGAAACTTCGACATTCTAGGATTATTAAACAAGCAAAATTATGTTGCAATACTGATTTCAGTAACATACAGGTTACTGCACATTATGTTTTACTGATAACACATACAAGATACTAAAAATTTGGTATACACGCTGGATAACTTTGATACAATTTAGTCACAGTCAGGGTCATACAATCAAGAGCAGTGTATGTAAATCATTAAAATGACATGCAATTGCTATACGAATCACTGTTCTAACATCATTAGTAGCACAATATGAGCAACAATCTATAAAAATCTTTTGACAATATTACCTTGCCAACAAATCATCAAAACAAAACGTAAAGATAATTCACGAGCAAAATAGCATTAGACAATATTACTGTTATGAAACCGAATGTCAACAAAGCTAGTAATCAAGCCATTACATTTTAAATTATTCAACTTTCTAATATAATGGGGCTAACTTTCAACTTATGGACATTTTCGAACGGAACTATTCTAGTACACGTACAAACTTATTTTCGAAATTTGAAATAGGAACAAGTGCATAGGCCAAGCATAAAAATAGATCACCTAGAATCGAAAATAATAACGCGTTGACTTCCCAACAACGTGAACTACCGGATATTGAAGTATAATGTACCAGGGTACAAGTAATACGCAAAAGGCAGTGCCTTGCGAGGAGAGGCCAACGAAACTGTGATAAAAATTGGAATATATCTAGCACGTGTCCAAACTGTACAATAAAATTCTCGCACAGAACCAAAGTAATGAAAAATTACTTACTCATTTGACGCGCTTTCGGCGCTTTTAGGGCAATGAAAGATACTTTGTTGTACCCTATCCCTGTTTAGGCGGTATTGACGCACGTATATTTCTTAATTTAGCACTATAACCTATAATTCCACAAATTCACACACACGACGAACGTAGCCTTCGTGGCGCAAATGGCTACCGTTTTGAAGTTCGTGCAGTAATCAAAGGAACTCCCAAATTCAGACAACTTCATGCGTATCGCGAAGCCGGTGTTTATTTTTGATAATATTTTGCGGTGTTTGCTGGAAATAATAATTAAGTAATTAATTATTTACCTTTTCTAAGCGACAATCATACTCTTGTAAATTTTGCTGAGCCAAATAGTTGTCAAAGTGATTTGTTCTTTGTTCAAAATTGTTTGGCATATTGTTGGTTTGGTGACAACAACCTTTTTTATTTGGAAACCTTACTTTAATGCACATATTTATGCTTTCTATATAAATATTTAACTTTTAACGAAATAGGTGGGTAGGTAGGTATTTTATGCAATTAAGCCATAAAAGAAAATCGGAATGATATTCAATCTGTGGATATGATGCTTACATTTCCGAACGAAGACTTGCGTTTCGTTACTTCCTTTTAGTACCTTCTCCGTCTTCCTCGTTTTAATTTATACCTAAAAAAACAATAACTACATACAACTTTTTGCTATAATATCTTAAAGCATATTACCATAAATTATCCACCTAGATTGAGTGATAATTAACGATCACGAGCTTATATTTTTAAAACTCTATAATCCGTTACCTAAACGCTATTTGAGGCTTTTTAAGGTTCCGTTTCTTAAAGGTAAAACCAGATTTTAAGAAACCGGCAGTGTTTTTTAGAATCTTCGTTAGAATGTTTATGGGAAAACTTCCCATAGACGCGGTCGGAGCCCGGCCCGGCACCGGTCGGAATCAGCCTTTTAAATAGTTTATGCACTTAACTGGCCTGACTACGGCTTGCGAACATCTTTATTTACCTTACCTTACCTTTTTTGACGTTATCTCATTGTTTCTTTCGTTTCTTTATGTATCTTGATTTTTATAAAAAATAAATATGCGCCTCAAAACACACCAATTATTAATACCAGACAACGATTATGACGCGGGTGTCTTCCATAAATTTAAATACATGTTCGTGCTCATCACACAACCATTAATACCAGCCGGCGTAATAGATAGGAGCTCTAACTAATACACCAAACGCGTCGACAGTCGTTTATCATTATCATCATCATCATTATCAGCCAAAGGACGTCCACTGCTGAAAATAGGCCTCCCCCACGGCTTTCCACAGCGACCGATCACTAGCGGTCTGCATCCAGTTTGATCCTGTGATCTTTATAAGGTCGTCTGTCCATCTTGTCGGTGGACTTCGCTGTGTCTTTGGTCGAAGGGTCTCCAATCTAGAACTTCCATGCCCCAACGGCCATCAGTTCTTCGCGCTGTGTGCCATGCCTACTGCCACTTGAACTTACGGATCCGAAACATGGTCTCTAACTATGGGCTTCAAAAGAACTAAGGTAACGGACATAAGACGGAATCAGTCGTTTGTGTTACTAAACATTTATTCGTCAACGATAAATCAATAAAAATCTAATTAGATTTTTGGGATGCTCCTTTTTAGATTGTGAAGGCTAATATTTCGAGGCTAGTTAGTTAGTTCGGCTGGGGTGTTTTCCGCACTTAGCCTCATGATTGGGCCATTGTGCGTGTCCCTCCCTTTTTATTCTAACCAACCCAGGCTTTCCCAGAAGGCTAGCAACCTGCTCAGGTTACAAAAGGCCTCTGGGAAAGTAGCTGGGGATTTGAGAATATTTGCCCGTTGTTCTGCCACACTTGTGCACTCCATGAGCACGTCATGATGTGGCGTTTCTTCTGCCCCCATGCATCCTCTGCATAGGGGGATGTCAGTGACACCTATTGTGAAAAGGTGTTTGTTTAAGAGACTATGACCAGTTATGGTGCCTATGACTAAGCGTAGTTTGTCTCTTGGTAATCGGATGAGGTTGCGGGCAAGCCTTTTAGATGCTTCCGGAACAGCCTCCTTCGTTTGCCTGCAACCATCGCCATTTCTCCATTCATCTTGATGTGCTGCTTCAGTTTCTTCACGTAGCCAAGTTCTTATTTGGGCCAGCGGTAGGGGCAGCAAAGGTTCCGGTCCATATACTGTCGTTGCTGATCCTCTCTTGGCTATTTTGTCAGCTGCGTCGTTGCCTATTGAGTTACTGTGTCCTTTGATCCATTGCAGAGTTAACTCATTTGTTTTTGCTATGGATTGTAGTGCTTTATGGCACTCCAGAATAAGGACAGATGTTATGCTGTTGTTTTTTAGGGCTTGGAGCACCGATGCGCTGTCCGAGACGATTTTAATATGTAAGTCTTTGACATCTCTGACTGCAACTGCCTATGCTGCCCTAGTGATGCCGATACATTCTGCTTGGAAGATAGTGCTCAGCTTGTCTAAAGTTGTTGATATTTTAATGTTAAGGTCATTTGAGAACACACCAGCTCCTGTACCCTTTGAGGTTTTGGAGCCGTCTGTGTATATACGAACCTCTTTTGTGCCTGAGCTGTCACTGGGCTCTTCCGTGAGTTGGATGATGTAATTTCTATCAAATACATGTTGGCATGGTATTCTGTCCATGGGTGCGTCTAAAAGTGGTCTTTCTTTCAGAGGCCCATCTAGGATTTTTGAATGTGGGGTCACTATGTTTTGTTTCCATAGTCCGTTTGCTCTGAGTCGTAGGGCAGCTGCCTTTGCTTCTTCCTGAATTACCAGATGCAGCGGTTTTAGATTCAGGAGAAACTCTAGTGCGGCTGATGGAGTGGTTTTCATGCAACCTGTGGCTGCGATGCTTGCTAAGCGTTGTAGGCTTTGAAGTTTTGATTTGATTGTGGACAGTTGCGTGCTGGGCCACCATACAACTGATCCATAGGTAAGAGAAGGCCTAATAACCGATGTGTATAGCCATAATGTGATCTTTGGATTTAGACCCCATCTCTTGCCGACTAGTCGCTTGCATTGATAAAAAGCTATACAGGCCTTCTGCATTTTATCATCGATATGGCTACTCCAGTTCAGTTTACTGTCTAAGGTGATACCCAGATATTTCACTTGTGATGAGAGAGCCAATTCGGTGTTAAACAGTATTGGTAGCTTTAGTTCAGGTAATTTCCTTTGTAAGTGAAAAGGATTAGTTCTGTCTTTTTCGGGTTTACTGACAACTGGTGCTCGTTACACCATTTTTCCACTATCTGAAGAGCGGAACGAATTATCCCACATAGGAGGTTTTCCGCGTTTCCGTTTATCAGTATAGCTAAGACATCTGCGTAACCAATAGTAGTGTATCCTCTTTCATTTAGCCTACTCAGGAGGCTGTCTACCACTATGTTCCATAGAAGTGGAGAGAGGATGCCACCTTGTGGGCATCCCCTGACCACTGTCGCACGTGTGGTGGTTTGTGTAGTTATTTGGACTGCCCTTTTACTGACCAGCTCATTTATCCATTTTGTTATTACTGGTTCTACCCTTAGTTTTCTTAGGGCTAGGTTAATGCTGTTGTGCATAGTTTTGTCAAAAGCCCCTTCAATGTCTATGAAGGCGGCAAGTGTTGATGATTTGTTGTTAATGGTCGATTCTATTTTGTGCACAACAGTATGTAATGCTGATTCTGTTGATCTGCCTTTCCTGTATGCGTGCTGTTGTGGGTGAAGTGTTTTGTTTCTTAAAAACTCATGTCTTAGGTAGGTATCTGTCTATTAGCCTTTCTAATGTTTTTAGAAGAAAAGAAGTCAGGCTGATTGGCCTGAATGATTTGGCCAACGTATAGTCTCCCTTTCCGGGCTTAGGTAGGAAGACTATTTTTGCTTCTCTCCATTGCTTTGGTATGTATTTGAACGCTATACATGCTCTGTATATTGGTAGTAGGTGGGTGGTTATTTCTTGAGAGTTCCACTGTAGCAGGGCTGGGAAAATTCCATCTAAGCCCGCTGATTTGAATGGTTGGAAGCTTTTTAGGGCCCATCTGATTTTATCCGTTGTCGCGATTTTGGTTGCGACTTCCCATTCTTGTGATGTCGGTGTCATCCGGATTTCGTCTGGACATTCTTGATCTGGCGTGATTTGACAGCCTGGGAAGTGGGTTTCTAGTAAAACCTTGCAGGTTTCTTGGTCTGAGTTTGTAAACGTACCGTCATCTTTTTTAAGAGAACCTAGGAGGTTGAGATCCCCTTTAGACAGTATTTTCTTTACTCTCGCGGCTTGGTTTGTTGAGTCTATACTACTACAGAAATTGTCCCAGGCCTCCGTTCTCCGGAACCTGATACGTTTCTTGTAGTGTTTTTGTGCTGTTTTGTATTTCGCCCAGTCCTCATCGGTGCGGGTGTTTTTTGCTCGGTTAAACAGTGTCCTGAGCGCCTTCCTTAGCCTTTCAAGTTCTGGTCCCCACCATTGAGTGTTGCCCGAGTTTTTCGGTGTATCGGTGGGGCAGGCCTGTTCATAGCTGTTAAGGAGCGTGGCTGTTAGGGATTGCACGGTATGTTCTATGTTATTAGTGTTAAGGGTTACATCGACTGTTTCAGAATCGTTTAGTGTTTTTGTTAGTATGTTGCAATATTGTTTCAAGTCTGTCCTCCGAGGATTGCGGTATGGGACAGGGTCTGTTAGTTTAAAATTTAGTTAAAAGCATACACGCCCGTGGTCTCGAACGATGGTTCATTAGATACATGCCATCCGTCGACGAGGTCTGCAGCCTTGTGGGTTGCTAGAGTGATGTCTATGGTAGTTTGGCACCTAGAGGTCACAAAAGTTGGTTCTGTGCCCATGTTCATGATGTTGAGGTTAGTTTGTAGTAGGTACTCTGTTAAAAGCTCACCCCTTTTGTTGGTGTCCTTACTTCCCCACAGAGGATGATGCGCGTTGCAGTCCGCAGCGATGACCAACTCACAGTCCATGGCTTCGCAGTGCAGTACCAGCTCAGCAAGTTCTCTGGCTGGAACGTCGCCTTCGTTTGGCATGTACACCGAGGCCAGGACCAGGGTAGTTTAGTTGTCTGCAAGGACTTTTACTGCGGTTAGATCTCTGGAACAGAATTGGTTAAGCAAGGTGGTATTTGTGGTTTTGGGCATTACAATACAGGTTCTAGGTTTTTCTACCGGTGCTTTGAGTAATATCTTACCACTTATGTTGTTGAGACCGCATATAGTGTTGTTTCTTGGATCAGCGCGACGATCTTGCTATTTACCTCCAGCACTCTGCGTAGTGTGGCCGTCGCGATCTGCTTGTGCTGGAGGTTGGTCTGCAGGACTTTGAGGCTAAGGGGTGGGGCTACGCAGGACGCCATCTTCGTCGCTCGTATCCCCCGCGCTCTCTGCAGGCGAACTCATCATATCTAGCCAGCTTGGACCCGGTTGGGGAGCGGCTGATGATGGTCCTGGTGTCTCACTGGGTCTGACAGTGCTGGGTTCGGCCGGTGCGGATGCCTCTTCATGAGCGAAGAAGCGAATATATCCGCTTCCCGACATGTGGGCAATCCGACGTTCCCGATCCAGGATGATCTGCCGCTGGTCTTCCGGGATCCCCAGTATGAGGTGGACTACCCTCTCGCTGGAGCCTGGTTCGCCTGGTTTGTCGTCATCCGTCATGTCGTACAGCAGCCAGGAGTCGACTCTGTACCACGGGTTCTGGGCACTGAGGACTCTCTGAAGCATGCTGGAGTCGGTGATGCGGGTGTGTAGTAAAAGCCCTGCCTTGAGCCTCTTTTTCATGTCTGACTGTCTAATGACAGTCAGAGTGGTCTGTGGTATTGGTGACGGTATGTTTCTAACCTCCCTCTCTAGCCAGTTAAGGGCGTTCGCGTTCTCGTTCCCAGGGCAAAACCTCATAACAGGGGTATGGATACAGATAAATGTCGCGAAATGAATAATCGTGGAATATTTACAGTATTCCAAGCAGATTTTCCGGCACTCCGGGCTCAAGATCGTCCAGACTCCCTTTTAATTCGGCCACAGTGTTCTCACGATACACCATTTCATCTTCCAGTTCTTTTAGAGTATTGTTAACTTTCTCCAATCCGCTTTCACTGCTTCTTTGTTCTAATGAAAATACATCACTGTGCTTCACCAAAATAAATACGTATTTTACAAAATACTTATAGAGATCATTAGGTAAGCTATAATTTAATAAAACAAATTAGTTTCAAAGCAAAACACGGTTGATATTGTTTGTTATAGCAACGGAATGATCGCCATTTGAATGCTAATAATACAAAGATTTATGGACGTTGGCCGGAATTTCACATAATTTTGCCAGAACAAATAATAACGCTCTAAATGGGATTATAAATTTTGGTCTTACTCTGAGGATATTAATAATGTAAGGTATGATTTAACTTACATAAAATAAGCTCGTTTTCCTGAAACGATCGGCTTTTAAAAAAAAAAATATTCCTTTATTCTTGCTTGATTTACGCAGCGTAAATCATTTAAGATACATAAAAATCATGTATGATGGGGTTGTTCCTCTTTTAAAGTTCTACAATAAAGTCCGCGACAGTATGTCTATCTGATATAATTTACTTACTACAAACTACTTATGTTCACACGGCAGCACGTCATGCTACCCATTATACATATCTATAACTACGACGCAGTATGGAGTGTTATGGGCTCTACACACGACCCTAAAATCAGACCCGATATCGGGACAATGAAAGTTGGAACGATTTACAAATAATAAAATTAGGCTTCCGATTTGCCAACACACGAGGCGATTTACGGTACGATCTAGGGTCCTCCCCACCACTTCCCCGATATCGGGTCTGATTTTAGGGTCGTGTGTAGAGCCCATTAGAAAGAAAGTCTCCTTGATATTATTGGTGAAGTTGTCTATTTTATCAAAATTTGCCAATGTGCGATTAGACTCAAAGCTAACGGCCAATAGAGACAAAATACTGGGGGTTGGCAACGCCTCCCTGCGCCGCCGCCAGACTGCCACCGGACCCGAGCTCCTCAGTCACGTTTTCGGCATTAGTATGGTTTGCATGTTGTTAATTACCAAAGTTTTTTTTATAAATATGGCGCCTTCGCTATCCCAAGTAGAGAGGGAGCGAATAATTGCGTGTTACGTGTGAAAGACATTTGTGATCAGACTGGAGAAACGGTAAGTTATTTTTTTATTTACTTTTTCGTTATGTTTGAAAGTGTAAACAAAAACAACAGGTTAACTTAGCTATGATTTTCCTCACATCAATTAAAACCTCAAATTAGTTACTGAAGTGAGATTTTTATTTGTTTTAAACATTTAGGAAGGATTAATTTCATTCGAATTTATAGACACAAACAGTTTCCCAAACACTACTTGTTTTCATGTTTACTCACTGTTTCGAAACACTTTTAGCTAACTAAAGTTGAGTTAAAATTTTTATAAATAAACGTAACAATTATAACAAAAGACTCAATTTATTATTTGATTTTATTACGAGTGTTTGACTGTCAGATAACGATTCAATTTAAATATCACATTACAAAATAAAATGGATGAATCTTACGGATGTGTTTAACAACATTCTGTTGTTATTATCTTGTTTGTTTACCTACGCGACCGCCGGCGGCCATTTGATACCTGAGCGATGTGTCATTTACTTAGCTAGGTATCATTTTTTTTTTCTTGAAAAATGTAGATACATTATATAAACCATCAACAATATTTCAAAACGTTATTAACTTTTACTCACGACCAACGTCATAGATGCCATTTTTGTTTTTAGTTTTGAGATGGTTTTACTAATAACTTTTAAAATAGCAAATAAACTAAGTTTGACGTTTTGTTTTAGCGAAAAACTGTTTATTTCTGGTTGCGGCGGTGGTAAGAGTCGGGGACCATCAAAGCCCACCACCGCCAGCGCTATGAGAGAGCCACGCACGACGGCAGAGGAGGACGCGGCCATAGTCGCGGCACACTCCGCTGATCCCTTCCCCAGTACGAGAGCTACTTCTTCTACTTACAATGTGAGTTTATTGCATCAATCCTAGATTTATCTATAGAAATAGAATGAAAAAATATATAGCATATTTTAAAACACTGGCATTTAGTTTGCTTAAATACTTACTTATTTGATTGTTACAAACTCTCAGGAAGTAGACCGACCATAAAAAAAGAATTAATGGAAAATTTGCAAAGGCAATCCTTCGCCCAATGCATACTCTATAATAATTTATTGACTACCCCTGCTAGAGTTATTTCAAAAAATTATTTTGCTTTTAATTTTATCGAGTCACAACTTATATTTATTAGTTAGGCCCCTTCTTAATAGGGAAAAAAGAGTAATAAAGTTATAAATATTTTTTTTTGTTTTTATTATGTTTTGTCACTATACAAACTTAATAATATAAATTGCACTTGCAAAAAGCAACTTTGGCTGTAAAAGTGCAATTTATAGTAATGAAGTTTTTATTTATTTTCCATATCCGCCCGATATCTCAGTGGTTGTTATGAATAAAATTATATTATAATATAATTCATTATCACAACAATAAAAGTAAAAATAAGTCTCAAAAATATCAAAAAATATATACTGTTCATTTGGTTTGGCTAAGGCTACTAGTAGTATTATATTATCTGGGGCTAAGGTAAACTGTGATCAGGGCCTGTACAGCTGCGGCCATACAAGCAAGTTGCAGCAGTATAGCGTTGGTTCACACTATCATGTTCTATGTAAAAGGGACCAACACTTGTTTTTTTTTTGTTTTAGATTTCCTTGGATACAGTCAGGAGGAGACTGAAGGAAGCGGGGAAGAAGTGCTGCCGGCCAGACAAGAAAATAGAACTAAATGCTCATCACAAAGAGGGAAGAGTTGGTTTTTGCTTAGAAATTTATAATTTTGATTGGGAGAATAACATTGTTATATTTGTCGACGAGAAAAGTAGTCCTGGGTTCATATTAATTGTGAGCAAACAAATTAATGTTCGGATCTCACAAAGACATAATTGTATTAAACTTATTGTAAATCTTGAAAAAGTGGCAAGATAATAAAGTCTGAGTTTGTTCCGCTCTATCTTCTCAGTAGTAGCCCAAAAAAGTTCCAAAGCTGTGGTATGATAACATGGAAAAATACCTTATGTGGGCCTATTTACAAAAATAATGACTTTAACGCAGGTAATTTTGTGTTATTTGTGACCTTTTTTCTCCACCTAGATGTTGTCTGGAAGAGAACGCTCCTAGCAATAAGATGGCTTTAATTGTAGGTATCTATGTCAATAGTAATATCAGCATCAACATGTTCATTATTATCTACAAACCATGATGAATTTGACATTGAATTTCAGCCATATGGCTCGTTCGTTACTACTGTCATAATAATTTTCGTTCTTCTGTCTGTAAATCTTGGTAATCTTGTCCAATCACCAGTTGGACACACAAATGGTAGTTCTGGTCCTAAGATGGTTAGGTTTGAATTGTTTAATCAGATTTATTTTTAGGTTGGTAATAATTTAAAAAAGTAACTTAAGAACTCCCAATCAAAGTTATAATAATTTGAGCAAAAAATTATTCTTGCCTCTTTTTTCATAATGGCATAACCATAATGAACGAGCGTAGAGAAGTTTTATATGTTTTTTTATTCTTACAAATTTTATTGTTAATAATGTTATCAAGAAGATATCTTTTTTTCATAAAATGTTATATTGTAATTAAAATTACATCTATTTTAAAAAAGTTTTTGAGATATTATTGTTTTTGCAAATTTTTATAATCATCAATCAATCATGAATAAAGATATCATCGAGAGTTTTTAATAAAAAATAAATATTGTAATTCGTTAGGTGAGCTTGTTTTTCTGTTTCTATAGGTATTCATTTTGTTACAAATTTAAGCGATAATTTTGCAAATTTTATGATGGATTGTGTAATTCTCTTTCATTTTTTAACTGCCGTTTTTATAAATATCTTAGTATAAATAATTTATTATGCTGTTATAAGTTATTAATTAATAAATAAATATTTTTCACTTATTATTATGTTATTATTTTTTCTAATCAATAGCTAGTTTATACTTTGTTATTTATATCTGAATTATAAAAGTAACTTTTTTATGAGCCATTATCATGCCTCGGATTCTTCTATTGCGTTTCAAAACTCGTCAAATCGTCACCCCATCGATCGTTCGTTCTGTGGCCTTCAATACTATCTAATATCTTCTTTATAATATCCCAAAATACTCAATATTAGCTATCCGATATAGATATTAAATATCCAAAATAATCAATATTAGCTCATGCGATCGGACTCACCAAATTTGGATGCCGTGAGCTCAATTGGACTCAATTCTCAGACTAGGATTTTAATACTTTATCGTTTGTTGGGTTCAACCCTTGGCTCACTAGTTTTCGGCACGGTCGTGCGAACGTGAAGCAATCGCAAACAAGTGAACTTAGCTTTGCGCGCAGCTGGCGAGGCGCGGCGAAAAAATTGAAAAGATAACAATTTAAAGTAAACCTTAAAATAATGATATACGGTTGAAGCTAGTAGGAGTAGTCGTGAGAGTCGCGCGGCGGCTCTTGTGGCATTGGGATGTCCTTGCGAGCGAGCCGTTTGCTATTTAAACTGTATATAATTAAGTTAGGGTTTAGTTTCAATTGTTATCTTTTCGTTCTCTTTGTCGCGTCTCGCCAAATGTGCGCTCTTAGCCTAAGCTCTTATGGTTTGTGGTAGGTAAACCTGCCGCTAATGCAGAACAAAAGGTAACGTTACAGCGTAATAATAAGTCAGTCATTCATTAGTTCATTGCACTTATTGCACATGCTTGGAATAAAATGTTTCTGTCCAAGACTGGAACTGAACCCACACTTCGCATATCAAGCGGGTATTGTCTACATTATGATTCAAATGCTTTACCTAAGGCTAAACGGTTCAAACAATATATCAAAAGGCAGTTAAAAAAGTAATGTGCATTTTGAGTGCATAAGCGCTATTTTACTTCGCACGATACTTTTATAAATATTTGTTTTAAAAACGGGCGACGTAACTAATAGTAATTAATAAAAGGCGGGCCAAAGCATTCTTTGAAAGTGTAACGAGAGCGTAAAGAGTTTAAATGAGATAAAACTCAAAAAATATTCTAAGGGCTTGTTTCACGGGTTCCAGATAGCTATATGGAACTTTAACAGGAACCGGTTATACAGGCACAGTAAAGAAATACGCAACCGTTTGTTTGCGTTTCAATAAATAATCACACCATCCTTCCCGCCAAAATCACATGAGAAGCGAGACCGCGGCGCAATGCATGCAGCACGACTGCACAACTCATTTGATGTAGGACTGAAATAGGATATTTGTCTCTTTCGCACGATTCTCTCCGTTCAACTTTCAAAGCGCTCAAGGTCAAAGTGTAGTAGTCTGACGTGCTGCCGTGTGTTCATAAATTTGATAAATAATCATTTACTAATTTCAAAGGTGCAATCACCCTTAACTCTCACCACATCGCCAGCACCCCATCCAAAAGGAAGGGGCGCCCGCGAAATGATGGAGTCTGCGCACCCGGGGACGGTGGAGACAGAACAGCTTGAAGGATTCTATCATCGATAGCCTCCCTAAGCTGCACTGCCTGTTCCTGCGAGAGGTCGCGCGGCGGGACGGTGATAACCGCTACCCTCAGGTGCGATTGACTCGCATCTGCGTAGCTCTCCGCCCGCCTTTGCCTACCGTCGGTTTTTGGACGTTTGGCTTCCCCCCTTGGGGACCGAGTATCGTCCAGACGAGCTCGCTTCGTAGAAGCGCGGTCGTCCGGACCATTCCCGACCCCAGGTTGCTCGCTTGCGGGACCAGCGGGAGCCTCCGCCTCCAACCTTCGGCCGCGGCCGCCCTTCGGCTTCCGTTTACGCTGGCGTAGTTTGGGTGGTCTTGTTGGTCTTGTGGTTGTGGGTGGTAGTGGTGATGCCGTTCCTTGCCGTCCTGCCTCCGCGGAGGTCACCCCCGCGGAGGTGGAGGGCACAGGCTCGCTGGGCGTTGTAGCCGCAGCGGCCGGCGTCTGCGTTTGGTTGGTATTAGGCTGGTCCGCTTTACTTCCCGCGTGCCCCCGAGGGGGAACGCGTTCCGCTCGGCTTCCCAGCCCTTGGGTGGTGTGTCGTTCAGTGGGCCGCGACTCTGCGGGCTGGTGGGTCACTCCCGACGCACACGCGGTGGGGTGATCACGTTGGGATTGACCCACCATCCCTCGGTTTGTCGCTGCAGCTTTGGGCTTTCGGGTCCCCTCTGTGGCACGGCCAGTGTGGCGGTCGCGGTCGGGTCGGCCTTCTTGCCCTCGGCTGCTGGCAGTTGTCGCCGGTTTGGCGGTCCCTTTGCAGGGGCGCTATCGAGCGACAACGGTCCATTCCGACACCGTTGCAGTGTCGGCGGTGGTTGGTATGGCCTCCGCCAGACCTGAAAGGTCCAAGCTCGGGCCGTGTTCTGTTGTCGGGGTACTGCCCGTTGGTGTGTTTTGACCAGTAGCATTTACCGAAGGAGGGGCCTGTGTCTCCACCCGTCCTTGGTCGTCGGTAACATTACATCTCCCAGACCCGGGTATCTGGGAGAGCTGGGCGCTAGCCGAATCGCATGGCAAAACTCCTCATTATCATTGTCTGTCATTACGGTAAAAATAAAGGAGGTTTGGGTAGATAGCTACAGGGGTTCCCCATATCCCTGTACCCAGACTTTTAGAGGTTATTTAGGCCTCCTGGTAACCGAATGTTTTGATTGGGTTATTTACTGCCGCCCAATGTTCAGCATTGACAACTCTTTACGACTGGTCGGATGGAAGTGCACACCGAAGGCGTTGTCTGTTAGCCAACCCTCCTCTTTTGTCATCTGGGCTTGGGACCAGCAAGGGCAGAGTTATATTTCGAGGCTATTACAAGGTTAGATTGACAAGGTTCTAGCACATAGTCACATGAGTAAATTTTCGGGCATAAGGCTAAAATAACACGTTCGCGTGAGCAATCTCATGTCCAAAATGTTGCATAAAGGCGCAACTTTTTTCCATACTATTTAAAGCAACGTGTGAAGACGTTCTGCCGTAACACATGCACAATGCAACAAGCTACACGGCACAACATGTTATCACGTCCGACGGTTCGTTCGACGCTTCTTCAAATAGTTTCATAATACGTTCTTCTTCCTTATCCATCTGCGAGAAAGAGACATTATACCGTTACTATAGACTAAAACCCATAAGCAAAATAATCATTATGTTTCATATGAAACAATAAACCAGCATTTCTTTCGCACAACACAACAGTATTTATTTTAGAAGAAGATGCTAAAAACAACGTTATTTGTAAATTGTTATATTACCACGTAGTTAGCACAGCAATACAAATAAATCTTTATCATATCTTCATTCTTTTCTGCACATTTTTTACCCATTCGATATAAGTTGACAAAAACAAAGACCAAAAACCGTTACCTAATATCTTTCAAAATTGATTCAGATTCATGCCATTTAGGATGCTGTTAGTTGCTTGTTATCATGACAGTGATTATCTCTAGTAAGATAACTATTAGAATTCATAAAGTTCACGTACCTTTCATGACAAAATATCACGCAATCCAAATTATTGGCACGGCGCACTCACAACGCGCACAATAGGTCACCTGATAACGCGCAGGTCAACTGGCGTGAAGTTCGTAGTAGGGCGGGGAGGGCGGCTTATGGCGTTGCGCGGGTGACGGGGGGCCTTTCTGTGTGTGTGTTCACGATCATAGAAAAACGAGATTTCCAATGTCAGGCGGCGGAACTAACTCCAAAAATGGGCTGTATTGCGGCGCAAAGGAGGCACGGTATACGAATTCACGGTTAAATTAGACGTAACACAACGTTCCGCCTAAATACATATAATAATCTATGGGACGTGAGAAGAAGTCGCGCCGTTTCATCAACATTTACCCTCGACGCGACGCGACGTTGCTCGCGCGAATGTGATAAAATAAAAAAACCTATTAAATTTCCAATTGGTACGGAACCCTTTATGCGCGACAAACAAAACTCGCTGTCTGTTACCTATTGATTAGCTGTCAGCCAGCTGAGCCAGCAGCTGTCAATGCTGTCTAATAAAAAAGTTCGCGCAGTGTTGTTGTTGTTGGTTGTTGTGATTAATTGAAATATTTAAAATTTAAGTGCAATATTTTTGTGTGATATTAAACCTTTCATAATGGGTGCACCGTACGCAGAATTAGAAAAACCATTGGAAGATTATGCCCTGATGTGCAGAGGTTGTCTCGCGGAGTCAGGGGTTATGAAAAACATGGTGGAATGGGACCTGACGAAAGATTTCTACAAACATACAGGCATTATGGTACTCTTGAACGAATGTAGTTTAATAATATCTAAACTTACCTACTACCCGCGTCAGTGATTACAAATCATACTCAATGTCAAAGTAAAGTCTGTTTTCTTTGCTTGTCTAATATTGTCAACAATCTTGATATACCTTTTAAAGAAATAATCCAAAATAAATACAAATCTTGCAACCTAAATAGGCCAGTCAAATCAAATAGTTCATTAAATTTATTTACTATTGTGTAATTATTTGACTAGCAAAGAAAAACGGACTTTAAATAGGTTTATTCCAACAACCTCATACACATAAGTCTACGCTTTTTTCTAATTTTATTCTCAATCTTAGAATCTCTGCCACACTTTGCTTATTTATTTTTATTTAAAAACTTCATGCACACAACAAAAAATTGTAGGTACATATGGCGGACTTAATGCCAAAAGCATTCTCTACCAGTCAACCATAGGTCAGAACAGAGAAAAATATATGTACAGGCGGTGCAAGTAAAGCTTATTCTTGCTATACCCAAGAATGGAAGAGCTTTCTAATAAAAGATAAAAAAAAAACTGTTTACCCGTTTAGGAACTGTGGTGCCTCGGACAGCTGTTGATGCATTATTAGTGCATATGTTAAAGGGATTGTATAATATCTGTCATTCATTGTATTCAATTCTTTGTCTAAAATAACCTGATTTTGTGAGTGTGTATCTCGGACACAATAGAACTTTTATTGTTTTATGGCTATGGCCATTTAAACAATATCTGTAGGTATACATCCTATCCGCCTGCCTAGGTAGGGACTAGTAGGTACTTATGTTGACAAGCGACTCAGCTCAGGCAGGAGCTATCCAAAAGGGTCGCTATGTTACAAGCCTTAATGATAACTCGGACCCTTGAATTTGTAAGAATTAATGATATTATAGAATGTTAAATATTATAGTTGCAATGACACCCATAAAAACTATGATTCTCTATTTTAAAAATGTGTTTTATTTATTTTCACACATAATGTTTTATACATTTACTAATACCATATTGGAAATCTATAACATTCCTAGGAAATGTATTTTATTTCCTAGGATATGTGCATATTAAAAAAAAACTGAAGCAATATTTTATACATTTCCTAAATAGCTTCGGAATTGTATACAATTCCTAGAATTCATACATTTCCTGTAACACATACATTTACTTAGAAAGATATGACTAAAGGGGTTTGGCTCAATTTTTGTCAATTACCCTGAATAAATAGATTCCTTGCCTTATTATATGAATAAAATGAATTATATGAAAACCATCCAAATTAGCGTGAGATGGGCTGTAAAAGAAGTTTAAATTTCATTTTACAAGTCCATTGTAACAAATCCGAAGCCATTTGAACTTTGCATTTTTCCATACTTAATGTTTTTTCTTGATTATTATTGTTATTTTTTCAGGTGTGTCTTGATGATGGCATATCTCAGCTGCTGTGTACAACTTGTGAGGATTTACTTGGCAAGTGTAAAGATTTCCGGGAACAGTGTTGCAATTCTAATAGACTACTCAACGAAATTGCGAAGGTAAAAATAATACCGAAGTTAAGCAACCTACGGCGCGGTCGTGTTTGGATGGGTGACCATTCGGACCATATAAGTGACGTATATCATGAGTATCCGAAGGCACGTTAAGCCTTTGGTCTCGGCTAAGGCTAATCGTTAAGTCTAGTCAGCCTGTCGCCACAGTCTTATGGGCGACTTGCAAACATCCCTCCACCAACACGCACTGAGCCCGTGGTGGAGTATGGCTCAAACTACCTTATAGTTGAGGAAAGGCATTTGCCCAGCAGTGGGACGTTGGAGGCTTACTTTAATTCAATATCGTTGAGTTTGCTGGGTTTAACTATAAAGCTGGCTTACTTATTAAGTTTATACTGTGTCCCTTAAGTCCACTATACTAATATTATAAAGCTGAAGAGTTTGTATCTCAAAAACTACTGGACCGATTTGATAAAATCTTTTTGTGTTGAATAGCTTATTATCAAGGAAGGCTTTTAGGCTGTGAAACATCACTATACGACTTGTAAAAGCAGAAAAGCAATGAAAAATGTATCAAAAACGGGGATAAAATACTGTTTCCGTACGTTTTACTGTAGCTTATTTATCGACGGAGGCTTGTGGCTAAATTATCACGGGTGGAGAAAGCAAGCTCATAACGCGCGAACGAAGTTGCGGGGACGTGTACATCCGGCCGTCTGAGCCAGACTTCTGGAGAGATCTAGCATATCTAGGCTGATAACGAATCGTTAGTGACGCTGAAATATCCAGGTTTCATCGTTTGTGACGCAATTGTTTTCTCGGAAAATCAAAAAAACTAGGCTCAGACAGCCAGAATTTCGCATTTTCTGACTTTCCAGATCTCAACTATCAGAGGGTTTCAGGGCGCTGTTTCTTATAAAATGTGATGTGACGCGTAAGTGACGGTCATCCGAAGTAGTTTCATCCATTTTAATTCAGTACTTTTTGAGAAATCGTGATAAACGTGTGGCTCAGACAGCCTGATATCCGGTCGTCTGAGCCAACTTGTTTTTCTCTATATTTCACGAAATGTTACGTTTCGAACAAATATTTTTAGGATTTACTGATGTGACGACGTTAGTGACAGCTCTCGACCAGATTTGAACCTTCGTGACGCACGCGTTTTGGAGAAATTGAAAAAAAACTGCTAGCTCAGACAGCCGGATGCTGGCTGTCTGAGCCACCCAGTTCTACCACTTCCAGGTGTTGTACGAAGCTGAAAACTCATCTAATCTGATGTGACGCGGCCTCTAAGTACAAAAAATCGTAAGTGACGGCTCTATATGCCGCCAATCAAAAGTTATAAGCATTTCAAATGTTTCCCATACATTGATGCATTTGGGTGGCCACACTTCGCACTCTTTATGGAAACGGAAAGACAAATTAGTAGAAAATGTAAGCTAAAGCCCCGTATATCACGGCGGATGCTTTCTCCTGCTATTTAAATATTTAATTACGTAGTCAATAACTACGCCGATGAAGGAAAATATGTTAATTATGTATGGGGTATTCCAGTTTTTTTTTACTCTTTATTTAAAAATAACCGCTAGCTCCAGCTGGTTACTACAATATAAGACTTTTTCGGTATTAAATACATACTTCATACTCATTCCTTAACTCGTCTCATATGATTACAGCCCATTTGGGACAAGATGTAATAATCAATTTTAATCATTATGCAAATCGTCTCCTGCTTTTATGGGTGCAAAATAATAACCATAAAACGGCGCAGAAGGTGAAACGCAGTTCGCTGGGACCGCTTATTATTATAACGAACAAAAATTACTAAGCCAGCCTTATTTCACCTTCGGAACACGAGACGCGCGCCATCTTTGTGTTGTTGACATGTCATCAGTGCGCACTATTTAAACAGGTTTGATCAATATTTCTGATGCGGAGGGATAAAGAATGGAATGCGCTACCGGCTGCAGTGTTCCCGAAACTCTTAATTTGAGCATTTTTAAGAGAAGAGTGATTACGCTATTACTGATCAGACATGATCAATCCTCGACGACATCATCACTTACCACCAGGTGTGATAGTGGTCAAATGGCTGCTCATATATATATATAAATATATAGATGGACTATAAAATTATGTAGGATGGAAAGAAATAATCCACTTAATATCATTTCTTTTTATAGCTCAAAAGATTGTTGTTGAATTTAACAATAACCTCGTAACGCCCAGGCCATTTTTACAAAACATTAGCTTACAGCCCAGATGCCTTTTTAAAGGTTCTCATGGTGCGAACCCGGGGGTGATGAAAATTAAAAAAAGTGTTTTATGATCTCCGTATGAGCGTGGGATTATTTCTGCATGTAAAAGTATGTTAGTGGAAGAGTTTGTGACCCTAAATAACCCCGAATTCGTTATCCTTTATTTAGGCATATGGGCTTCAATATATACAAAACCCGCTTTTTGCAAAATTCATATTTTTAAAGTTTAGGAGTAACAGTAGACAATACTGGGTTTATTTTATATTACAAATACAATGACATAGATATTTGGAATAAAACATGACTTCCAAATTTTAAATGGCCAAAAACATATTTAACACTAGCACTAAGAAAATATCAATTTTTGGACAAAATGATCATTATTTCCTGTATTATTTATTTTTTGTGGCTCGTTTATCACCATGTTTTAAGAGTTCCATCGGAAGAAATCCATGTCCAACAAAGAACAAAAGCATAAATTGACAAGTTTCTAAATCGGGACCTAAAATCACTATATCAACCCATATGCCTTTAAAAATCAACACTATAGCAAATTGAGATATTCTTATAGATAAATTAAATATTTTTAGAATACGTGTAGATAGTATTAATGAAAAACTGACTGTACCAGAGTTATCAAGTCGTTTATTGTAGGAATAAGGCTTTATAAACATCTTAAATCGGCAACATCATCATCTCCAAATGGATCATCCTCTTCTATATCTGACTGACTTTATACTTCTTAAGCTTCTTCTATTTGCTGATCTCGCATTAGGTTACCTTAAAAGGATAGATTACTGATAAATATTCTGTACCAGACTAAATAATGGACTTTACATAATGAAGGAGAAAACGGTCAAAGTCATACAATGCAAAAACAAATTTAATTGATTAGTGGTATATTCCCTTATACCTTTTAAAATCTATGAATATGTAAATACTCTTTTACCTTTTAAAAGGTGACCGGATTTATCGGAAGTTATTTTACATGTTAGTGCTTTATTTTCGCGTAAATCTTTATGAAATTGTAATATTTACATATTTTTCAACAAGCAGAGTAACATACTTTCAGCGAAAAAACCTAAGATTACATCAATAATCATGGATTTACTTACTACGTCATCTACGTCTGTCCGTCTTAACTGACATTTCACCGGAAATGACAGATATTTTATTTTCCTGTCAGCACTTTTGCATAACCATATACAAAATCAGACTTTCCAGTACCCGAATTGAAAACGTTAATAGATTTGCCGCGTAATTTTAAATGTTATGGTGCGTTCAAATCAGATACCTTTTAAAAGGTAGTGTGGGCGTTTATATCATGAATTATGACAACGTCTTGGGCCCGTACCACTTTTGAGCTACATACCTTTTAGTAGGTATCTGGGCGTTACGAGGATAAAGTTTGAATATGTTTGTTACAAAATGTACATAAAAATGTGAGTTAATAACAATTGGCGGTTAGAGAGGTGCGTAGAGACCAGTGGCGGCTGGTGGGTTATCGATCTGGTAGTGCACTTTAAGAAAATCGAAGCAAAAACTAAAAACAATTACGGTAATATAAATAAACAATAATTAATGCGTCACACATACAGTGAAACATGTCATTATGTCAATCATGGCTGCCGTCGTCGCCTCGCGCCCATGCCGGCCGGCCAATCCGTCAAACATCGGGTGCTCTCGGCAATCGTCGGTTCGCCCGTGCGGCGCTCGAGAACCCACTCATTACTCGGTACATTTCTATGAACTATCTTTTGTTTCACGCGTCAGGCGTATTACCTCGTATCTCCTACAAGTTATATTAGCAGTCCTCGTGCACTCGCCGAAGCGCACGAGAATTTGTCTTTACAGAAAAATAAGTCTTAATAGTTTAGTAAAGCGCTCAAACTGTTTTACCATAATTGGAGATTATATCTTTTATACGTTTTTGTATGTTTAAAAATAACTATTGAAATGGTAATTAAAAAGAAAGTTGAATGACTTAATATTTTGTAATTTTTAAATCTTTTGAATTGGTGGTTCAGCGCACGAGCGCACTTAAGGTACAGCCGCCACTGGTAGAGACCAACTTACAAAAACAATGAAATAAAATCTTTTGTTTTGGACCTGTCATGTTTATAACCACAGGTTGTAGCGTTTATCTTCTTTTAAAGTTTATGTTCACAGGATAAGTAACAATTTTTTTGTTTCAATAAAGCAATGAAATAAGTTTTGTGCTCGTGGATTTTTACTTAGTTCTTAGACTTTATTGATTTTATGACGAGTATAGTATACCTATTTACGAGTAGTATTATTCACTTTTGACCAAAATTGTTTTATCCGATGTATATAATATTTTACTTTGTAATCATTAAAAGGGTTTCCTTTCATACAACAATATTGTGTTAACAATTTTATAACAATATTATTGATTTTATTCTGATTATATTAATATTGATAGTTTTAACTTATTGATTACTTTAAATGACGTTAAAAAAATAATTTGATTAAATTATCTGCATCTCGTCCAAAATAAGCTCTAGACATGTATGGGATGACTTGATGAGCTACTATTTGTATAAATGCTACACCAGAAACAATTCGTAAAATCACTTTTTTAAAAAAAAAATCAATAACAGGAGACTTCCACATCGTAGTTCTTAGACGTTGGGTGTGATCAGAATTATCAGTAAACAGCTATCTAAACGCCGAGTAAAAAAGTAAGTGCAAAGCGCTGAGTAGGCCTAGTCAGCCTGGAGCTTAGCTTTTTTTGAAGAGAACGCTGACTACGCCTAGTAAAAGTAGTAAGTAGTCCAACTAAATACTGATCTGCTGACTGAGGTCTGAGTCTGGAGCTTACGTCAAAACATGCCTGATTGTTGTCACAAGTATTTGGGCCCCTTTTAGTATAACTAGCCCAATATCATCACCATAAATTTCTTTAAATGCATTTTTTAATGATTGATTTCGTAAGTGCAGGTTTTCCTTGTCAGTACATCAGTCACTAATCAGTAGTGCGAATTTTTATTCAGCAACTGTCATCACTGTAAATGTCTACTTTTTCGTCTGACGCTATCTTGCATGTCAAATTATCAGTGATTAAAAAGTGTTTTAAAGTTCTCATTTAACATATTTTCTTTAACTTGATAGCATATTCCTGATTTTTTAAATGGTGAATAAAATATGAGCCTGTACATGGTCTGATAAACTATGATCTTGGTAAGATCATCTCATTTAAACTAGTAATGAAAAATAAAAGTCTCCTTTAAAACGTTGAGAAAGTTTAAGAATTACTGAGGACGAGCTGCAGAATGTAAATATATCTTTGATTTTCTGCATTTCGTCCCAAATATTTTATAGGCATGGTGGGACGAGTTAATGAATTACTAAATTTTCCATCCAAACAAAAAAAGGAAACGATTTGCAGAATGAAGTTCTTATTTATATTGATTTTTTGCATCTTGTCCCAAGTGGGCCGTAATCACATGGGAAGAGTCGAGCAATATGTAAGTAGTACTATGTACCTTACCAAAATTCTCTAATATTGTAGTACCTTAATTAAACTAGCGGTTGTTTTCAAATAAATAGTAATCTAACATTTTTTTTTCCTTGATACCTGAGACCATAAATAATTAATATATTTTCCTTCATCGGCGTAGTTACTGACTACGTAATTAAAAATTTAAATAGCAGGAGAAAGCATCCGCCGTGATATAAGGGGCTTTAGCTTACATTTTCTACTAATTTGTCTTTCCGTTTCCATAAAGAGTGCGAAGTGTGGCCACCCAAATGCATCAATGTATGGGAAACATTTGAAATGCTTATAACTTTTGATTGGCGGCATATAGAGCCGTCACTTACGATTTTTTGTACTTAGAGGCCGCGTCACATCAGATTAGATGAGTTTTCAGCTTCGTACAACACCTGGAAGTGGTAGAACTGGGTGGCTCAGACAGCCAGCATCCGGCTGTCTGAGCCAGCAGCTTTTTCTCAATTTCTCCAAAACGCGTGGGTCACGAAGGTTCAAATCTGGTCGAGAGCTGTCACTAACGTCGTCACATCAGTAAATCCTAAAAATATTTGTTCGAAACATAACATTTCGTGAAATATAGAGAAAAACAAGTTGGCTCAGACGACCGGATATCAGGCTGTCTGAGCCACACGTTTATCACGATTTCTCAAAAAGTACTGAATTAAAATGGATGAAACTATTTCGGATGACCGTCACTTACGCGTCACATCACATTTTATAAGAAACAGCGCCCTGAAACCCTCTGATAGTTGAGATCTGGAAAGTCAGAAAATTCGAAATTCTGGCTGTCTGAGCCTAGTTTTTTTGATTTTCCTAGAAAACTATTGCGTCACAAACGATGAAACCTGGATATATCAGCGTCACTAACGATTCGTTATCAGCCTAGATATGCTAGATCTCTATAGAAGCCTGGCTCAGACGGCCGGATGTACACGCGGGGACGCTATTTCATATATTTAAAATCTGATAAGCAGCCATCAGCAGTCAATAGACTGGTTATGTTTCAACGCAAAACTCTAGTTTTAGTGTTTGCATATTTAGAATTAAGCCAATTTTCATTTGTTTTAGAAAAAATCAAAAGGCTCATCAGAATCAACTACCATAGTAGAAGAAATTGAAACACAAGATCCACGTGAATCAGAATTACCAAGTGAATCGGACTTACCAGCTGAAACAGACTTACCAGGTGAATCAGACTTACCAGTTGAATTAGACATGCCAGACCCCATCTCAATCTCTTGTGTCCTATTTGAAAATCAGCTGATCTTGATGATCACAGCCGCAGAGCCAAGTGCTAAAATATACTTACCATGTCCCTACAAATGTACCGCCAAGTTTATAAAAAAGTCAGATTTACAGGAGCATCTATCAAAATATCATGGTGCAAGCGAAAATTCGTTCAGTGTTTCTCTTCGATATTATTGCCACGTAGAAAAATGCTCGTATCACGTTGATTCGGGTAAAAACAAATGGTTTTCAGGCAGGAAATTTCTCAATCAGCACTTCAATAAAGTGCACAAGAAAAAACTTATCAGCTGTGAATCTTGTAGGAAAAAGTTCTCCACTGATACAGAGTATAGGAGACATGTAAGGTCTTGTAACGTGAAATTCTCGTGTCCAGATTGCTCTATTGATTACAACACAAACGAGAAATTACTAGTGCATTTGATGAGGCGGCACCCGGAATTGCATAAGCAATATAAAGAGACAAGCAAAGCGAATAAGCGAAAAGCCAAAATTGAAATGGAGACAAAGAAAGCTAGAATAGAGTCTGAAAAACTCGAGACTTACATTTGTGATAGCCCTAAGCGTTCATTTGCAACGCAAACGTTGAGACCTGAAGAGAACATAAAGAATGACGTTTCTCTTTTACCATGGAACGTGCCCGGAAAAAGTGATGAAGCGAAAACCGATGAGATATCAACACAAACAGTTTTTGAAGATCTTTTATCTCTTAAATCGCAAAACAGCGAAGATGAATCTATATTTTTCTCCGAAACAGTGTCGTTATCAGATATTCAGACTCAAACGTTCCCTGTAGAGTTTGGCTTGAGTCGTTCAAATAAAGAGACCATCACATCGGAGACTCAATCCCCAGACTTGAGTATAAAGGAGACTCAAACTTGCGTATGCCTTTATGATTCGCCGAAAACGAGCTATCGACTCTTCGAGAGCGTTTCATCAAGTCCCTGTAGCATAAACTTGACGTCAACAGAGACTCAAACCGCTGAAATGAGGTCCAATGTTAAATCAGATGTACTCCTAAGCTTCAACTCGACGGAAACACAGACCTGTTTCGATGATAAAGATGACAAAAATCCGTTGTGATGGCGATATCTGTAATCTCGATTCGACTATATGGAAGACATTGTTGTAACATCTCGTGTTTTTCCTGATGAAATTAAAAGCTTTAATGTTTTACTAAATTAAATATCTAAGTGTTAATGTAATGTATGTATATCGTAATGTTTGTGAGATTCCATAGTTTTTAAGTTATATATCCATAGGATTTTCTCTTTTATCTAGAACTAAGATCGAATGTTTTTTAAAATATTTTTTGCAGTTACATTGTTTTTTTCATAGCTTTAAGTTGCCTTTTTAACAATTTTTAAAGATTTTTTTCACATTATTATGCGGTGTAATTGCAATACTCTTTTGACAGATACTTTTGGAATCCTAAAGGGTTTTAAATAAGAAATACTTAAAATACTAAAACTTATATGTGAAGATTGTATTGCAATCTACTAGTCAATATTAAATAAACAAAAAAATACCATTAAGTATATTTAGTAATAAAATAATATAGTTTTGACTTCAATGTTAGGTGCATTATTATTAAATACATTTAGGTACCCAAATATAAAGTCGCTGTTTTTAGTGAAAATATTAAGATTAGAAGAATTCAAAAAAAGGGTATAAAATTTGTTTGTTAGGAAAAATAAAAATGTCCCGATTTTCATAAATGTCTTGGTCAATTTTACTGTCATATTATGTCCTTGAAAATTACGTCTAAGTGCATAATGTATTTTTCTCAAAATCATGCAAAGTCCAATTTGGCGGTTAATGCTTGACGTATATTGAAGGCAGGACATTTTGCGCTAAAGACATTTCAAGAAAAGTACATTTTGCGAAAAGGACATTATGTATGCGCTTAGACGTAATTCAAGGACATAAATGGCATTATTATAAGAGATGCTGTTTAAATATTTTCACTTAAAAATTCAAAACGGTGACATAAAATATTTAAAACCATAAATTTATTGAGAGCACTTTTATTGATTATGCACTGTAAACTATAGATATATAATCACATAATATAATTTTAGTTGGGATCGCGGTCATTCGCGCCTAACCATTTTAAAAAAAGTTTGTGATCACTAGCATAATAGTCCATTGAATTAAAAATTCTAGAGTGCGTGAGTTAGTAACGTAAGATGTTTCTTCGAAAACATGTCAAGAGTCCCTAGGTAATAAACATACTAAAACCCCGGGACACTAGGAGGAGCCGCGGAGTGGAGGGAGGGGGGGAAAGGGTCCATTTTTTCATTTTTCGCTTAAATCTCAAAAACGGTACATGTTAGAGAAAAACTTTCAAGGAAAAGTTGAAAGGCCATAAAATTATCTACAAGTTGTACCTAAATCATTTTTTCCTATATCCTACCATTTCTGAGTTACACGCAGTAAAAAATGATTTTGGCTCAAACAATTTCCCCATACTACATACCCATGTTTATCACATCAATCGATCAAAAAAATATTTCTCTCTTCCAAAAAACGCAAATGTGCAACTTGTGACTGGTACTGATAGATTGCTCTTAATTAGGTCTATAATTGGTAAAATAAACACATTCCTCCATGGAAGCCTTTAGGAGGAATCGATTGTCAAAATATTATATTAGGGTAGTTTGAGTTACTGAACTTGATCTTTTTATTTTTTTCTTCCAAAAAACTCAAAAGTGCAACTTGTGACCGGTACAGATAGATTGCTCATAATTAGGTCTATCATTGTTAAAAATACCAGATTCCACCACGGAGGCGTTTACGGGGAATTGAATTTTATTAGGGTAGTTACGATACTTGAACTTTTTATTTTTTCTTCCAAAAAGCTCAAAAGTGCAACTTGTGATCGGTACTGATAGATTACTCTTAATAAGGTCTATCATTGGTAAAAAAAACACATTCCTCCATGGAAGCCTTTAGGAGGAATTGATTGTCAAAATATTATATTAGGGTAGTTACGCAACTTGACCTTTTTATTTTTTTTCTTCCAAAAAGCTCAAAAGTGCAACTTGTGACCGGTACTGATAGATTGCTCTTAATTAGGTCTATAATTGGTAAAAAAAAACACATTCCTCCATGGAAGCCTTTAGGAAGAATCGATTGTCAAAATATATTAGGGTAGTTTGAGTTACTGAACTTGATCTTTTTATTTTTTCTTCCAAAAAACTCAAAAGTGCAACTTGTGACCGGTACAGATAGATTGCTCATAATTAGGTCTATCATTGATAAAAATACCAGATTCCACCACGGAGGCGTTTACGGGGAATTGAATTTTATTGGGGTAGTTACGATACTTGACCTTTTTATTTTTTCTTCCAAAAAGCTCAAAAGTGCAACTTGTGATCGGTACTGATAGATTGCTCTTAATTAGGTCTATCATTGGTAAAAAAACACATTCCTCCATGGAAGCCTTTAGGAGGAATTGATTGTCAAAATATTATATTAGGGTAGTTACGCAAACTTTACCTTTTTATTTTGTTTCTTCCAAAAAGCTCAAAAGTGCAACTTGTGACCGGTACTGATAGATTGCTCTTAATTAGGTCTATAATTGGTAAAAAAAACACATTCCTCCATGGAAGCCTTTAGGAGGAATCGATTGTCAAAATATTAGGTATTTTGAGTTACTGAACTTGATCTTTTTTATTTTTTTCTTCCAAAAAGCTCAAAAGTGCAACTTGTGACCGGTACCGATAGATTGCTCATAATTAGGTCTATCATTGATAAAAAAAACAGATTCCACCATGGAGGCGTTTAGGAGGAATTGAATTTTATTAGGGTAGTTACGATACTTGACCTTTTTATTTTGTTTTTCTCTAGTGCCTATCATATGACATCAATGTCCCAACTTATCCGTTGTTCGGATTTTTTCGATGAAGTTTCACACGTAGCATGGGAAGGTGTCGGCCCTCGTTAAGCTTATGCTAAAGTTTGCTTATGTTTTCGAATTTTTCACCTTTCATGGGATGTAGCTCAAAAACGGCTGCTAATAGAAAAAAATAATTTAGGTACAACTTGTAGATAATTTTATGGCCTTTCAACTTTTCCTTGAAAGTTTTTCTCTAACATGTACCGTTTTGGAGATTTAAGCGAAAAATTAAAAAATTGACCCTTTCCCCCCCGCCCCCCACTCCGGGGCTCCTCTAGTGTCCCGGGGTTTTAGTATGTTTATAACCTAGGGACTCTTGACACGTTTCCGAAGAAACATCTTACGTTACTAACTCACGCACTCTAGACCCCCCTTGGAGGGACTCATTCAATGGACTATAAGCTGATTTAATATTTTAAATGTGGCTGTATCAAAAAAATAAATATATTTGTTGTTTTTTCTTCAAATTTAAAACCCTCATAATAACAATAATATGTAATGATATAATTTGCGGTTACAAAAAGATTTTGATTTTTTTAAAGTGATCGCAAAGTTTTTTCATTGTGTGTAAATGAAACGTAATCAAGATTCAAATAAATATGTCAAAACTTACGAATTATATCGAACTCGTATATTTAGTAAGATAAGGTTAAAAGTGAGATTAGGACTCTTAACTATCGAGGGTACCGCCATACCACTTGAGGGACAAAATCGCCTGCACCTTACGTTGTTTTTTTAAAGTTTTCTTGTTTTTTTATGAAGTGACTCGCGTTTATGTGTCGTGTGTGCCATCGATATTGTTTAAAGGTGGTAAGGCGATTGTGACCTCAACTGTACTTACAAGTATAACTCAATTTGAGCTGGTATTTGTTTGTTGAATAAATATTTTGAAAATTTTGACTTATATACTTTATTTCGCCACATGATAAAAATAAAACAAACGTTTCAACATAGATAATTTTTATTACATTAATCGTTAATACTAGGCGCAAACATTAAAACGGTAAAAGCTCATGGTTTTATACACAGTGTAATTTCTTGCACAGTTAAAGATATCGCGAGCCGTTGGACATGGGTTTAAAAAAATAGATTTTCTACTTTTTTTGAAAAGTAAATGCAGACAATTCATTTTAACATTTTAATTTCATTTACCTAATGAAAAAAAAAATTGGTAACTAGGTAAATCTAAAATCATCATAACCCTCAATTTAAGGTGTTCGCCCACTACACCGTATCAAATCACTTGTAGCGTACAAACGTGTCAGGAAAAAAAAACTTTATATTGAAAACTGTGAAGCCTTGATAGACTAGACCGTTCCGTCACCGACCAATACCGTCGCATGCCATGCATGGTTGCGCACAGCACCGGCAAAATATGTTCTTGCTCGCTCTCGCTCCATATAAAAATGAGACAGAAAGCTGTCAATCCGTTCAGTCGGCAAGCTAGAGCGTATCGTGTTGCTTTTCGTGCCTGACACGTTCCGAGAACGATCGTGGTATGGTACGGTGCAATGTAGCTTTCGCCGAAATTGTGTATGTTTTACAACATTGCAGTATGACTATGATGAATGAAAATCCTTATGGCCTATTTCACAATCGACAAATAAGCACTATAACCAAACAATAATTCAAATATACGAGTGTAACGTTATTGCGTATGAAGTATCTGGCACATAACACTAACTAGATATAGATATATCCATACCATAATAATTTCATAAACTGTCAAAAATCTGATTTGTTCTAGTGGAAACTAGCCTATTAAAGATTGTTTTTATATACTGGCAACTGTATCGATACTATCGCGCGTTAGCATTGATGCAGTCGCGCGTTTGTATCGATACTAACGCGCGACAGCATCGATGCAAAAATCTGTTTATTGCTGGTGATGTTGCGATGCTGTCGCACGTTTCAAAAACGACTGTATCGATGCTAAGAGTCGCAGTGTGTAAAGAGCCGAATATAATAATCTGTACAATAAAACATCGATTTTGAAGACTATAAATAGGAAATTTACAATAATATCACAACCTTTAAAAGGTAAAGGTTGTATTAAACTTATAACACTGAATTTGCAATTAGTAGAAAAATCTTTATTAATAAAGCAAACTATGACACTCATTCATACAAAACGTACGTATTGCACTTGAAAAAAAGTCTGCATCAGTCCTGCGGCTATAGAACTTTATTATTTTTAATATAAATAGGCTTCGGCAGTTTTCAAGTGCAATTTTATATTGCAATGCTACTATGCATAAACTTCACTATTATAATGTGGTCCAATATTAACGGTCACCCCTTTTACCCCAACCCTCATTACATAACGAAAATGTACCCTAGTACAACGCCTACGTTGTCGTTACAAAACAGGCCCAGTTAATATATGAGTTCTGTTATAAGGTACCTACCTACTATAAATGAGTCTCTCAGAGAATGCTATTTTGATAGAATATATATACCTACGAAAGTTGTCAAAGTCAGGAAGTTTCCATAAATTTTGAGTCAAAATAGCATTCTCTGATGGTGTACCCCGCCCGGCGGCCAATCTGCTCATGCCGCAGTGGCTGCCGTATGCGGTCGGGCGGTGTGGACACAACATGAGCGGCCAAACTTTACCAAAACTAAATAAACGGTTTGAACTGTCGTTTGACTGTTATGCGGATAAAGTGTAACGTATTCATCACCCGTCATTTGACTTTATTGACGTTAATTTTAACTACTAGCCATATCATATTTATACAGTTGCCTAAACCTATAGTATATTTTTGGAAAATGGAGGCTAAAGTTTTGATAAAAGCTTTACAACGACAATATAACGTATATTCAACATTAAAATCGTTCTTTACATTCAAAAATCGACAATATAATTTTTACACTGTGACGGATCATCAAAAAAAATAGGGTTACTATTTTCAGATATTTATTAAGACTGTTGCTGGACGTTGACAAAACTGTTTAGAAGCCTAGTGCGAGTTGGTGCGTGACTTACTCGATCGATCGAGCGTGTAAACGTCATTTTATATGGGATTGTTTTAGTGTTAAGGTTAACAGATATATATGTATGTGTATTTGTATGTAACTTAATTATTTGTAAGAAGTATTAGTTTTGTGCTTAGATTAGAATTAGTTTTTTTTTATTTTTAGGTGTAAAGGCCGCCTATTGCGGTAAAAGCCTCCTCCAGACCGTGCCAGGTGTCTCTGTCTTTGGCCAGCCTCGGCCATAAGTTTCCGGCAATTTGTATTATATCGTCGCTCCATCTTTTAAGAGGTCTACCCTTTCTTCTTTTTTTATATATTGGGTACCAATTTGTTGCTGTTTGTGACCATCTTTCATCGGTGACTCTCTGGATATGACCTGACCATTTCCATTTTTGTCTCAGAATGTGCCTGATTACATCTCTCGCCTTTGTCTTTACTCTTATTAGTCTTATCAGTGTTTATTCACTGATATTATTTATAAAAGTTAAAAAGATTGTTTACATTATTCGACTAGCAAAGAAAAACGGACTTTAATCTGGCTAGCTAAATGAGCAATTTTACTCATTACCTAAATATCTAACTATCTTTCAGTGCCTACTAGAAGTACTAGAGCTCACACACGGCGGGTTGCGTGTAAAGCGACATCCCTGTAGTGTCGACCTTTACTTCTAGGCCTTAGTTTTTAATACATGTTCCCAATTGACACTTTACACCCTGATTTTGAGATAATTGTTTGTAGTGGCCGTCCATAAGATTTTATTATTTATTAATGTTGTTTTACTATGTTTCTAAAAACCCTAAGCGGGTTACCAACCATACCAAAAATAACTGTTCGCATATTTTTATATAAAAAAAAAGTTTATAAATAGCAGAACTATCCGTGTCAAAAATAGCGAACGATTCGTGTCAATAATAAAAAAAAGATTTGTTAAAAAAGATTTAAAAAACATCCTTACGGCCTTTTCGATCGCAGTATAATAAAATCGGTATAATAATAAATGTTAACGGTATGTTAGGCCCCGCCGCCAAGTAACATGCAGGGTTTAACAAAATTAATTGCATTCCTTAACGGTGGTATTTCTGTTGCTAAAATACAACAACTTTTCGTATGGGACCAACATCGAAATCAAATATTTTTTTTCTCTAATCTGCAGTCTAGCATGGGAAAGTGAATTTTTTTTTGGGATAACGATGTCGGTCCCATACAAAAAGTAATTTGAGCATTAGAATTAGCCCCAAGGAATTCAGTAAATTTTGAGAGACCCTATATACTTAAAAGAAGAACTCAACAATGTAAAATAGCTTGCTAATATTGTAGGAAATAAAATAAATTTCAATACCTACTTCGAAAAAAAAAATACTAATTTCAGACTACATCAAATAAAAAAACATTTTTTAAAATTTCGACGGTCGCGTCGGCCCATAGTAAAAACTGAAATTAAATTCGAATTCTGTTCATTCATAAGGCCTCCCCATATCACAATTTTATTGTAAAATGCTAAAATTTATAACGTCTTGGTCGAATTTGCATTTTTTTCGTGAAATCTATGAAAGGTACTCTTAGAATTGACTTGGGTTTATATTAAAACATTGTCATCAATGGAGTACGCCGTGCCTTAAATTACATACCGTATTATCATAAATTCATATAATTTTACTTATATTTTACAAAATGACTACATATATTTTTCACATAAGCATGTCATTGAAATATACCTATAACATTGAATAGATTAGTTTAAAAGCATGCGCAGTTTATAGAAGTTTATATTAGGTTCCTAATTACACATTACCGAAAAGAAACATGATTTTAGTTTATGCGTTTGATAATAATTCTCATACATTAATTTAAGGCGCTACCCGGGTTTTTACCGCGCACACTAGCGCCACTTTACTAGAAAAATCATAACTCGTTAAATAAAAGACCAATCAAAAATCTGGTAGATACGATTGTAGCTCTGATTATGTGGTTTAGACACAATGTTTAAGTTCAATTAAACACAGTTATCTGCAGTTACAGTTAGCAAAAATGCTAAAAGTGGCCATATTTAGCAGTTTTACTAACTCTAACTACAGTTAACTACTTTAGAAACAATTTAAACGTTCTAAATAAACTATAGAACCTGTACTACAATCGTATCTACCAGATTTTTGATTGGTCTTTTATTTAACGAGTTATGTTTTTTTTACTAAAGTGGCGCTAGTAAGTGCACTAAAAATCCGGGTAGCCCCGTTTAGTATACAGTTTAAACTAAAAGTTGAAAGAAAGAGGAAGTAACAGAGAAAACAACATTTATACAGGGTGTTGTTTTGGTCAGTGACATCCAACTCAGGGAGGATGGTATGAGTTATACTTATTAAAAAAAACTTCAACCCAGTTATTACTACTGTGCTTTATAAGGAACACCTGAGTTATAAGAAAGGACATGTAGTTTTCAAAGTTATCACTTTGATATTTGTTTTCAAATTCAAATTAGTCAAAACTATACTTTTCTGTGTATCTGAAACTCATATTATTATTATTATTATTATGAGCCCATAGTGTCCCACTGCAGGGCAAAGGCCTCCCTACCCCTTTTCCATTCTCCACGATTTTGGGCAACTGCCTTCCAGTCCCTGTCAATTACCGTATTTATAATTAAATTTAAATTAAAAAAATAAAATATTTATATAATTTGTATAACCTATTTTGTACATAGGACTTTATGTTTTTGAGGCAATAATATTTCCGTAATAACTGGGTTAATATATATGCAAGTTTTATAAATGAAAACCTCTTCACAACATTTAAAAAAAACGATTGGGGAAACTCGCATTCTCACTCGCGCGTATCTACGAAATACTATGTCGTAGCTAGTAAGCTACGAAGAGGCGACCTGGCGTTGGTAGTTTTGCCTCGCTCGCTAGTATCGCAATGATTTTGTGGGTTTTTCCATTTTCAAAATATATTTTAAATATATCTTTAGCATCAGTTTCGTTTACACCCGAGTCGGGCGTCACTGACCAAAACAAAATCCTTTATATATGTTTTTATTGTGAAAAAGATTAAAAAAAATATATATAAATGCATATTATTTGCTTATGCGTTCCGTGCCTAGTATATTTTACAATATAAATACCGCAAAGTCATAGTTAAAATGCTGCCATAATAGTATTGATAAAACAACTGTTTATATATTTAATTCACAACAAATCTATATAATAAGAATTGCAAGTGATTAGTTATCTAACAAAATATATCCGTATAGATGTATAACACTGTAATATATTTACGCAATAAATGGCACCGACAAAATATAAGTTCATTTGATAAAATCTTTATACATGTTAAAATGAAATTTAAAGTACTTTTGCCATGTAATAATACTAATTGCTAAAAGTATTTGTTCCTATACTTAAACCAGGACTAAAAAAATGAAAGTTTAGCTTATTTAAACATGATCTCTTAAAATAAAACGCTCAAAGTGAAAGCTGAAAAATGCATAATATTACAGCTTAAGGATAGAAATAAATTGTATACTTTAAAATATAAGGGAAGGCACTGATACTAAAGTTATTATAAACTCATGGACGAATAGATATCTGAACGTCTATGGCACGAATAAATCTATATACGTATATTTTAAAAACAACTTGTAAATATGCCACATAAAGATAGCTCTTAGGACAATTGACTCGAACTATAAGTAAAATATAATAAAGGTTAACTATCCACTTATTGCAGGTCACCTGAAAAAATATATACATTTGAATATACAAAAATGAGTATTAAAATTATTGTCTTGTATACACGTATACAAGGCAAGAAAATAACAGTGTTATTTCAAAATTGCAGTTATAAAATAAAGTTACAAGCTCACCAGCGCTATTTGATATTTATGGTATATTTCCATAACAAAACAATGTTGTGAAAATGGGGGACGCTACGTTAATCAACAATCAAGTCAACAGTATATCACGTAGTATCCACTCAATACTGGGTATAAACCTACCCATTAAGTTATATTTCTTGTATTCTATTTATTATTTTGTGTAAATAAATAAAGGCTCAACGAAGCAGTTAGATCTCGTTTTCAAAAAAAATATATGAATTTAAAAAATGCAATTATTCTTTGTTTAATTACAACTAGAAAATATTTCGAATTCGTCGAAGGTCTTTGGGTCTTTGGGCTGCCTTGGAACTGATATGTTCAAAAATAAAGTTAATTTAAAAGTAGATATAAATAATAACTTACATCATTTCATAGTCATGGACTCGTACAGGTTGAATTCGTCGAAGCTCTCGGGGTCGAAAGCCCTCATCTGCTCGAACAGGTCGCTGTCCATAAAAGTGTTCTCGGTCGGCGCCGGAGTGGCTGCGCTGAAGCAGCTGTTGTTGTGCCGTGTTGTTACGCGGGTATTGTTACATTGTGTTTCAAAGTGAGTTGGTGATTTTGGTTGTTGTAACACAGTGGTTTGTGTTGTTACGCAGGTGTTGTTATATTGTTTTTAAAGTGAGTTGGTGATTATGGGTGTTGTTACATTGTGTTTCAAAGTGAATCGGTGATTTTGGTCGTTGTTAAACAGTGGTTCGTATTATTACGCAGGTTGTTGTTATATTGTGTTACAAAGTGAGTTGGTGGTTTTGGTTGTTGTTACACAGTGGTTTGTGTTATTACGCAAGTTGTTGTTACATTGTGTTGCAAAGTGAGTTGGTGATTTTGGTTGTTGTTACACCGTGTTGTAACGACGGTTGTTGTTATGCCGTGTTGTTGTAATGGCGGTTGTTGTTACACCGTGTGGTAACAATAAATCGTGTTAATGAAGTTTTAGTTAACGTGATTATGTGTGACGTATTGAGAGATGGTGAGAATCAAAATCAATTATCAAGTTTTATGAAGTGTGTTTTAGTGATGTAAAAAGAAAGTTACGTCATGACGTTTTCGTATGTATTCCAACGCAGTTTTCGTCCAATTGGAATAGTGTGATGTAATTTTATATTGTTTCAACATTGACATTGTTTCGAAGATGCGGCGCCGTCAACCAAGGGATCGGGAAAGAAAGAAAATGCAACACATTAGTGATACGGTCTTTAGAAAAACAACGAATCCTACTTCCTCTCGCCAAAATGTCAGCACAGACAAGCTAAAAGTGAAGTCAAAGCAATTCGTTTGCTATTACCAGTTATAGGAATAATTAAAAAAAAAATTACATTATTTTAATAACGACGACCGTCTGTGTTGCATTTTCGCGACAGGTTTGTGTTGTTGAAAAAATGTCTTGCTATAGTGAAATAAATATTTATTGTGTATGTGTATATATTATAATAATAAAATAATATTAAAAATGTATACACACTCAATAAATATCATATTCAAGCTGCTGTAAAATAACATTGTTTTAATACGCAACAACACCACAAGACATTTTTTCAAGCAAATTAATGAAAATATATATTTTTTTAATCTCACATATAATTGTATACAAATACATTGAAAACATACATACATCCAACATTGTCATGTATATTATTAAATCAGTTATGAAAAACAATGAAATCTAAAAACCTTGCATGTGATCTTCTCATAAATTTCAAAGTGCTTACTGTCTTGTTTTAAAAGGGTGTACTGTTGTATTTTTTTTTGTTTGGTATCATGTATTTGATAAACTATTTGAATAAAAAAATATTTAAATATTAAGTAGTAAAAAACCTCATTTAAAAACACCTAATTTGTATGATGTACAACGTGCATCGATTTTTTTTTCTGTATTTATCGTTTTTATATTTTAAGTTGTTCGTAGCGAATGAAATCAGATGCAAGGTTTTAAGCAGTCAGCAAGCGAGACAAACTGATAATATCTCGAGACGTTATATTTTACTATAATATTAACTAGTCAAAATGCCTTCCAACAGAATTTGAAAAATACTACCCCTTAATTACTTCTTAAAGAAACTGTATCTTAGGCTTGTTTAGTATACACTTTAAATGTAACCTATTAAAAATTAAAGCTTGGATTAAATAAGTGAACTAAGGCCCAGTTTTTATAAACAGAGAGCAAATTATATTTCTGAAAAAATCAACAAATACTGTTTTTTTAAAAAAAAAAACGAGTATTTGGACCCTTTTTGCTGACAAAATATCGATGTTGTAAATAATTATTTAAAAAGATCTCATTGTATCCAGGCATCAATTGTATTTAACTTATAATGAATTGCTTAGTATTTAACAAATTCTATTGACAGGCGTACACTTATAATAGTCACATCCATTATCATATAAATTCGTTAGCCAATAAAATAAACTATACAACACACTCCAAATGCATAATAAACTTTCAATAAAAATAATTGACCAATTTCATATCCAATGATTCATTGTTAAAATAATAAATATTTATCAGTCACAAGTGTTGACGGTGAATTTTATATAATAATATTAACCTCGAGAGAAAAATAAAATTAAAAATATACCTGTCAACACATGCTATCATTTTAGTTCCTATATTTCCAAATATGCGTGTTTCTATATATAAAAGTATTTGAATATAGTGCTTTTGCTTGTAGAACTATAACGAAATGTTTCCTATAATTGACGATCGATTTAATTAACTGAAGAATAACTCCGTTTGTGCATATTAGCGGAAGAATATTTTGTTAAAAAATATATATATATATATATTTGTCATGTTTAAAAGCTGTACTTAATTATTTAAATTATATATAGCACCGAATCATACATAAAAATTCAAGCAAACATTAAAACTTTCTCATTTGCATAATTTTGACAAATCAAAATTCGAATGAAAAATATTTGTTAACTGATATTTGAGGGAAAAATACTTAAACCTACATTTCCTCAATCATTGCCTTACTTGCAAATTGCCGACAAAATATTTTTTCTTAGAATATCCTTGTCACCACCAAACACACATAATATATCTATAAGTTTATCATTATTATTATTATAAGTAACATTAACATTGAATATCGTAATATCTAAATATAAGTTGTTTAAATACAAGAGAAATGCGTATTTGTGGACCCGAAATTCACGAAAAATCGTTACAGCTATTAAAAGTTTTTGACAGCTAAGCGTTGGTTCAGTAATTTTAAATAATATCTCGGAGATACTATTTTATCAATGACATAAAGGCATACGGAGGAAAAGTTAATATTTGGTACCAAATGCTTATTGTAAACTTGTTTGTGGTTCTCCCAATAAATGAAAAAAAAAAAACTGTGTCAAACAAAAACTTAGCTGTCAAAAAAATACAAATCCTCTTTAGGAAATATTTAACTAATGCGAATAATTAACATAAGTAGGGACGGTACTTCGATGATGTATTTTTTATACCTAAATGTTTTTTCTAATTCATATTACCTTACTTTGGCATTCTCTAGCCCGAAAGAGACCTAATCAAAATCCAAAAGGCATAAACACGGCACAATAACAAAAAAGTTCTAATGTCTTATTGTGTGTTACAACTAGGTGTATGAGATAATTTTATTTTTAAATAAACATAAACGTGGTATATTTATTACAATTTATGAAATCTATTCAAAATGGATGAATGCCATGAAGCCATGAATTCACTACGAATTAGAAGCAACATGAAATCCATTGCAAAGTTGTGCGCAGTCTTAAATGCATTAAAAAAAACTTTTCCTTGAAGACTCCATTTTCCCTATCTAAAACGCCTTAAAAGGCCCTAATTATAACAAACTACCGATGTCAATAATTATTTCATTAACAAGCCGAGTGAAAACTAAATATTATTAGTTTTTAAAACTTCAGAAATACAATGATGAAATATGTATACATATAATTTAAAGCTACGCCTCTAAATATATGAATATAGTATATTTACCACATTGATGCTATTTTCAAAGTATATTTATTTATGTGTTCTCTTTTCTTCCTATTCTGGTCAATTCAGTCCTTTTTGTTCAATAAGAGTCATTCCTGCCTAGTTTTTTTTTTTGGAGATTGGAAATTGAACTTTCTGAATGATGCAGCTAATGCAAGATAATTAATTAATAATATTCTAATAAAAATACTGATCAGTTTTGGTCGAGTCCTAATCCATGAATAAAAAAAGAATATCAGTCAATTTTAAAGTCGCAATAAAGACGCCGAAAAAACTTACCTGTTTCGATAAAGAAAAACAGAAAAATAAGGAATTTTCGTGACGACGTCATAACAAATTTTAATGCTACAAGGAATATTTGATTAACAATAATACTGTTCTATTAGCCAGATCACATTATAATACAGGACGAATGCGTAGGACGGTGTTTTATAGATATTGATAAAGTCTTGGTTTTAAAGAATTTCACTTTGATATTTTAATTGACTAATTAATGGTATTTTTTTTGTATATTTCACAATTGATATTGCCAAAAAATATAATATTGTATACATAAATCAGTATATTTCTAATTTTAAGGTGAATATTTAGGATTAAGTAGATAATAATGTTGTATATAACCTGTATTTACTAACCCTCATTCGTCCTATAGATATACAATTTCGTATATCCAATATAATAATTTTATTTGGGCCTTTGAATAGTTTTAAATTCATTAATTCGTATACAACTTCAATAATACTTGAAATAGGTACCACTTAAGCAATTATAACGTGAATATATAAATGTATACATAGGAAATATTTTTTTTACCACTTTAAAGTCATGAAATAGAAAATATATACAATTAATAAATGTGCGCCATCAAATTTTCTACAGTTTAATACTTATTTATTCGTGATACTAAACACCGATGATTAATCCTAAATTTAAACCTACGATAGAACAGTCAGAATACAATGCCCTGAGGCTCGGAAAACAGTACTTTGGCCGAAACCTATCTGCGGATTCACCTAACTACAACCAGGGCTGGATGCTAGAAATACGGTCATAATTCTTAATACATATTTTCTTGTGCCATAAGAGGGATTCAAGATATTTATACTAGGATATTTTTTTTTCAGCAATGTTTTTGTGGCACATTTATATTATGATTATAATTTATACAGGGTTGAACAAAATCCACTGCATTCCTTCTCGGTGGTGATTCTGTTGCTAAAATACAACATTTTTTTGTATGGGACCAACATCGAAATCCCAAGATTATTTTTGACTTCTCCATACAAACTAGCATCAGCTGATCGGCACTCTAGTATGGGAAAGAGAAAGTTTTTTTTTGGGATTACGATGTTGGTCCTATACAAAAAGTTGTTGTATTTGAGCGTCAGAATTAGCCACTAAAAGGAATGCAGTTAATTTTGTTAGACCCTATATATATGACCAAAACTCTAACCCCAGCCCAGTAATATTGCACTTAACCTAACATCGTTTGAGACCAAAAATTGACAACATTTTTTTTTAGTATTTTCAAAAATATATATCTTCTTACAACTGCAGTATGGTCGGTCCACAGCTAGAAAAGAAGTTAGCGATATATATTTATATGTATATACTAAGTTTTACTTGTATATTAAACCAACTGATACGTATAAAAGCAAGTAAACGTTTAAAAATACATAGTAGCCTGAATATAAATTTGAACCACCTTGTATATTACTTGATATTGACTGAGACACATTTTTCTATGTGAAAAAACATTTATGGTACATTTTTGGACGTCTCTTTATTAACGTATCAATTGATTTCTTACTACGTTTCTTAATTATAAAAATAGCCGACACTCGATCGACAATGTTGTCAAAAATCAAAGAAGGAAGCACTTTTTTCAAAGTCTAAGGCACTTTAGAATTTTGTATAAAAACTTAAAAAATAAAATTAAAAAAAAAACTGAGGATGTGACTATTAAAAACTTATTGTAAAAAAATAAACCTAGCTTTAAATTAGGAAGTAACCAAATATCGAAGCGGAGAAGACGTTAGAAATCTATCATGTACCTAATGAAGGAAATAAATAAAAGTTAAATAATATTCAGGAAATTATAAAAAAAACATGCAAAGTAACAGTTTTACAGCCGATATTCGAAGAACAATAGTTGGAACGGTTCGTTAAAATTTTAAGGCCCACAGACTGCTCCTTTGAAGATTTAAATTTTTAACAAAAATATTAAAGGAATATTGAAAAGTCATTCATTTTAATATGGTCGGTTAATAATTTAGTACGTTCCTAAGCTTCGTACTAAGTTTTCGGAATAGGCCCCCTTTTTCCAATAACTTAGTACCAAGCCAAGGAGCGTACTTAACTGTTAACCGACCAAATTAAAAGTAATGTCACAATGGCGGTAATCATTGATGGTGGTATGCTTCTCTATATGGACGGGTAATTTTAGTCATACTATCTTTTTGTAATAAGAGGAAGTAAGTTCGTTTTTTTCATAAAATTTGAGTCAAAACTGTAAACTTCAAATCGGCATACCTCGGGCGGCTCAACTTTAATTAACAGAACTTGTTGAATAAAACACAATTTTACGGAAATTTATGCTAATATTAAAAAAAAAACCGACGTTTCGAACACATTATCCATTTTCCAGGTTTAGGTCTTCGATAGCACCTGATCTCTTGCTTTATTATCCAGCTGTCAAGTACACCATACGTCTTCAAGATGCAAAGGTGTATAGACTGGAATGTGACTGTGGCCTTTCCTACATCGGGCAAACCAAACGAAGTCTAGGCGTGCGGATAAAAGAACATATCGCTGACGTTAAACATGAAATCGACAGTGTGTGAACATGCCTGAGATAAACCCAACCACGTCATACGTTTTGACCAGCCCAAAGTACTGTCAAAAGAACGTCGGTTCGTTTCACGTATGCTACGCGAAGCTATAGAAATAAGAAAATATCCAAATTTCAACAGAGAAGATGGTTGGAAATTCCACCAGCATGGGATCCAGTGCTAACGAGGACCCAAGCTAGACCAGTCACTGCAATACTCAATACGCAGTTCTTTTAATGAGTGATGGTAGTTTATTTTTTTCAAAACTGTAAATGACAAATAACATCTAAGTCTACCCGTGACCACGAACACTGTAAACTGTTCGATACGTCTGTATATAAAATTGAATAAATATTCGCGAAAACGTCCGTAAAATAGTGTTTTATTCAATGAGTAGTATAACTTCAGTACCGTTACCATGAATTTATGACCGGTTTTACTCGCTAGCGATGACATAGCGACCGCTCAGAAAGATATTGATTAAAAATATGAATAAGTGGATCGTTCCATTAAATCCCGTGTGTTGATGAGTTATAAATAGTAGTCGGATAATTGGATGCATATTTACCTAAAGTTATTTTTTGGATAATATGTATGGAGGCGGCTTCTTTAAATAATATAAATCCTGGGAGTACTGAAAATTCGGGAATGCAAAACTAGTCTATAACATGGCAAGGAAACGAAGTCTTTAGCAACTGGTATTTATTTAAAAATACTTAACTCTGGGATTATATTATCAATGTGTTTGTACTTGAAGTTAACTTTTCACCCAGAAATTTATGAATATTTTGAGTAAAAGAAGAGCAGTAGTCGGAACATACAAACACAGAAGTACAACCCATTTGGCTCTATAATAAAAACATTAGATTTGTGGATTCAGAAATCCAGGGATTCCTTCGATAGAAAAAAATATTCTATATAAGCAAACACCTCAAAATAAGTTAATATACTAACGCTTTTTACTCTGAATTAAATTATTCTCTAACTCTTTGTAATTAAAAATTATTTTCTACTTTTTAGTTCGGTTAGCTATAAAAGCGTGTTTTTTTTAAACCATAATTTATTTTTCATTTTTTAGTTCGATGTTTCAATTAATTATTTGCGGACATGCGACACGCGATAGCTCTATCTTTCTTACTCCCTTACAGAGGATCCACGAAAGAATTTATTAATCCTGATGGTCCTTATAAGGATATTGAGAAACTGTTATTAAATTATTGCATTGTCATCAGTCCTTGATACGTGTGCAAAGTTTCAAATTATTCAAACTTCTAAAAATCGGTCAAATTTATGCTCAAAGATTCCATTACATACATACATAGATACAAGACAACCCAAGCTAATAAAAGCGTGGTAATAAAAAGTAAAAAAAAAAAACAATATTTGTCAATTCCGCAATCCCAGGATATTTTCGTTCCAAAGCGGATTCCATAATACCAAACCTGTCAACTGCAGGTAAATATGCATGAGACTATCCCGAGTGGTGGTTACCGACCTGCTGTGAGCGCTGGGCGTGTCGCGCTGCGAGTCGGGCGAGTGCGCGTACGCGGCCAGCGAGGACATGTACGCCGGGAGAGTCGTCACCAGCACCGGCTTCACGTACCCGTTCTTCAGCATCTCGTTTTCTACGGAGGATGGGTTGATGTCAGTCATTGAGAACAGAACTTGTCTTATGGTTTAGAGTGTTTTTAAGATTAACAGTGTCATATTTGTATATTCATGAAGATGAAATAAGAAACCAAAAATTTGCACACTTTGGGGCGGTCACCCATCCTGAAGTGACCATAGTTGGGATCGCTTAGTTGGAGCGGTCACCCATCCTAAAGTGACCATTGATGGGGTCGCTTAGAAGGGGCGGTCAACCATCCTGAAGAGATCATAGCTAGGATCGCTTAGTAGGGGCGGTCAACCATCCTGAAGAGATCATAGCTGGGATCGCTTAGTAGGGGCGGTCAACCATCCTGAAGAGATCATAGCTGGGATCGCTTAGTAGGGGCGGTCAACCATCCTGAAGAGATCATAGCTGGGATCGCTTAGTAGGGGCGGTCAACCATCCTGAAGAGATCATAGCTGGGATCGCTTAGTAGGGGCGGTCAACCATCCTGAAGAGATCATAGCTGGGATCGCTTAGTAGGGGCGGTCAACCATCCTGAAGAGATCATAGCTGGGATCGCTTAGTAGGGGCGGTCAACCATCCTGAAGAGATCATAGCTGGGATCGCTTAGTAGGGGCGGTCAACCATCCTGAAGAGATCATAGCTGGGATCGCTTAGTAGGGGCGATCAACCATCCTGAAGAGATCATAGCTAGGATCGCTTAGTAGGGGCGGTCAACCATCCTGAAGAGATCATAGCTGGGATCGCTTAGTAGGGGCGGTCAACCATCCTGAAGAGATCATAGCTGGGATCGCTTAGTAGGGGCGGTCAACCATCCTGAAGAGATCATAGCTGGGATCGCTTAGTAGGGGCGGTCAACCATCCTGAAGAGATCATAGCTGTGATCGCTTAGTAGGGGCGGTCAACCATCCTGAAGAGATCATAGCTGTGATCGCTTAGTAGGGGCGGTCAACCATCCTGAAGAGATCATAGCTGTGATCGCTTAGTAGGGGCGGTCAACCATCCTGAAGAGATCATAGCTGGGATCGCTTAGTAGGGGCGGTCAACCATCCTGAAGAGATCATAGCTGTGATCGCTTAGTAGGGGCGGTCAACCATCCTGAAGAGATCATAGCTGGGATCGCTTAGTAGGGGCGGTCACCAATTGTGAAGAGACCATTGCTGGGATCGCTTAGTAGGGGCGGTCACCCATCCTACTTTAGCCAAACCTAATGTTGCTTAGTAGGGGCGGTCAACCATCCTCTTTTAGCCAGACCTTATGTTGCTTAGTAGGGGCGGTCACCCATCCTACTTAAGCCAGACCTAATGTTGCTTAGCAGGAGCGGTCACCCATCCAACTCAGACCATAGCTAAGTCACGTAGTGGGGGTGGTCACCCATCCTACTTTAGCCAGACCTAATGTTGCTTACCAGGGGCGGTCACCCTTCCTACTTTAGCCAGACTTCATGTTGCTTAGTAGGGGCGGTAACCCATTCTAAAGTGACCACTGGACTCACCTTGTAGGGACGGTCACCCATCAAATTTTAGCCAGACCTAACGTTTCATGGTAGAAGCGGTCACCCATCCTACTTTAGCCAGACCTAACGTTTCTTAGTAGGAGCGGTCACCCATCCTTCTTTAGCCAGTACTATTGTTGCTTAGCAGAGGCTGTCACCCATCCAACTCAGACCATATCCAAGGTCACGTAGCGGCGCGGTCACCCATCCCTCCAGGCTGACGCACGGCTCGCACTCACCGGGCTTGGTGTAGTACTTGGCGAAGACGGCGTCCTTGGCCACGTTGGGGTACAGCTGCTGCAGCTGCGGCAGGTCCAGCACGCGGTCGGCGAGCGAGCGCAGCATCAGGTCGCGGGACGTGAACGGCTGCAGGCTGAACACTTCGTTGCCCTCTGCAAGTAAGGGTTAAGTTGAAATCAGATGCGAAAACTACAGTAAAATCCCGATTATACGATTCTGGCGGGACTCAGCCAAAACGCGTTATAAGCCTATAACCTTTGGAACAGGAAAAATATTTATTTAAATGCTAGAATTGAGATTTGTTAATGGTAAATCTGAATGCTTGAGTTTGACCTCTGGTGTGCCGCAGGGCGGTACTTTCTCACCTCTCCTTTTCTTAGTTTTTATAAATCTCACCACTCTTAATCTTTGCTGCTCATATTATCTATACGCCGATGATCTACAACTGTACGTACAATTCGGTGTCTCAGAAATGTCTCCAGCGATCGATCTGATCAAAGATAGTTTGAGCTATATCTCTTTCTTGTCTCACGACTCGATAGAATCTCAGAGGGCTCGATAGAATTTATCACCGTCGACATCGGAAACTGTACGGTGACCTCTGTCTATAAGCCCCCAAATGTTGACTTCAGATTTATCAAAACCAAGAACTTTGATAATCACCCCACTAAACTTATACTTGGCGACTTTAATAGTCACAGTACCACCTGGGGCTATGCAGCCAGTAACTCAAGCGGAGAAGCTGTAGAGCGATGGTCAGATTCGCTCGGCCTGGAACTCATCCACAGTGCCAAACTTCCTGCATCGTTCTACAGCCGCCGTTGGCGACGCGGCTATAATCCGGACCTCGCTTTCTGTAGCGCGAACATAAGACCACAATGTACCAAACAACTGTGTTTTCCAATACCTAAAACACAGCATCGGCCTGTGGTGATCCAGGTGCTGGCAACTGTGAGACCTTTACAGGTCCCATTCAGAAGACGGTTCAACTTTGACAAAGCTGACTGGACCAGCTTCTCTGAAAAAGTGGACCAACAGCTCCTGGACTTACCGCCTGTACCTCAAAACTACGATGAGTTTGTAAAGGTCATCTGGTCAGTATCTCGGCGGACCATACCTAGAGGCTGTCGCACGCTATACGTCCCAGGCTTGACATCAGAAGCTTCCACCCTACTTACGCAATATGAGGCACTCTTCGCAGAAGACCCCTTCTCTGAACAGACCGTCTCGATCGGAGAAGAGCTTCTTCGTCAGGTAGGCGATAGTAGGAAAGAAAAGTGGATGAATACGGTCACGTCTATCGATATGACGCACAATAGCAAGAAAGCGTGGTCCACTATACAAAAACTGACAAACGACCCGCCCCCTCCAACATTGCCGGGTCAAACCACAGCCAATCAAGTAGCGCACCAGCTTATACTTAATGGAAAGCCTACTGGAAGACTCCCTAAAACACCAAGATCAGCCCAACATTCGCAACAGACATGCAACAACATCAGCTTGCCTTTCACACTCACTGATATCATCACAAGCATAAAAGAACTCAAAAGCGGCAAAGCTGCTGGTTTGGATGATATCACAGTCGAACAGCTGAAACACTTGGGACCAGTGGCTACATCCTGGCTGCTTAGTTTATTTAACACGGGCATGGCATCAGCGAAAATCCCGAATCTGTGGAGAAAGTCGAAAATTGTGGCCTTACTAAAACCTGGGAAATCTCCATTTGACCCTAAGAGCTACAGACCAATTTCCCTCCTATGCCATACCCTCAAGCTCTTCGAGCGACTCATTCTCAACCGACTGACAGTTATCATTGACCCTACTCTCATCCCAGAACAGGCCGGATTCCGGCCGGGTAAATCATGCACTAGTCAGGTGCTTAACCTCACTCAATTCATTGAGGACGGATTTGAGCGGGGCATGGTCACAGGTGCTGTTTTTGTCGACCTCTCAGCAGCGTATGATACAGTAAACATAAAAAAATTACTGTCTAAAGTATCGAGTACCACAAACGATCCCATTTTCGTGTCACTGTTAAGTGAGCTCCTTCGCAACCGCCGCTTCTGTGTCCATTTACACGGAAAGAAGAGCAGATGGCGATGTCAGAAAAACGGCCTTCCTCAGGGAAGCGTCCTGGCACCACTTCTATTTAACGTTTACACGAATGATCAGCCTCACCACCATAACACGCAGCGATATATATATGCCGATGATCTTGCACTAACTTGCCAAGATAAGACCTTCGAAACCGTGGAAAGAACACTGAACCTTGCGTTGGAAAACCTCCATGAATATTACGAGCATAACGCTCTGAGGCCCAATCCAAGCAAGACCCAATCGTGTGCTTTCCACCTACGCAACCGCGAGGCAAACAGGGTGCTGAACATTTCCTGGAAAGGCATCGCCATCCAACACTGTAACTTCCCTAGATACCTGGGAGTGACACTGGATCGCTCTTTGACTTACAAGACCCACTGCAGAAACACAAAACACAAAGTTGGTTCCCGCAATAACCTACTGCGCCGTCTCTCCTCCACTAACTGGGGAGCAAACCCAACGGTTATACGCACTACAGGACTAGCTTTGTGTTTCTCAGCAGGAGAATACGCATGTCCAGTGTGGGCTAGGTCAGCACATACCAGAGACGTGGACGCAGAGCTGAACGACACCTGTCGCATTGTGACTGGCTGTCTTAAACCAACCCCGGTCGGTATGCTGTTTCCTCTTGCGGGAATAGCTCCACCCAGAGTCCGCAGAGAAGTGACATGTTCGCTTGAAAAACAAAAACAAGAAAGCGACCCAAGACATCCACTCTACGGGCTCTCCCCCGCTACCGGTCGGTTGCGTAGCCGCAAAAGCTTCCTGCGATCTACACAGCCTACCGACGAAACCCCAACTGACATGAGGTGCAGGCTATGGGCAAGCGAGTACCCACACTCACTGTATCCCCCCGATGAAAATCTGCCTCCAGGCTACATGGAACCTTGGCCAACCTGGAGAAGTCTTAATAGGTTGAGGACCCAGGTTGGTCGAAGTAAAGATAACCTGTGTCGGTGGGGGTACTCAAGCAGCGCAGACGCCAGCTGTGAATGTGGAGAACCCCTGCAAACCATGGCCCACCTCACTAACTGTCCCGCGTGCCCGACCACCTGCTCGCGTGAGGACTTACTTGTATGTAATCAGAGGGCTACCACAGTAGCCGCTTTCTGGGCAAGTAAGATTTAGCCCGTTTCTTGCCGACACGAAAGAAGAAGAAGTCTCACGACTTCGGAGTTTCTGTCAACCCCACTAAGTGCCAAACCATCATAATGGGGACTCCTGGATTCATGTCTAGCTATCGCTGATTTGGAGCTGGTTATGTATGAGGTTTTTTTTTCCTTATTTGTATATACAAGGCATTGCTGTTTGTTGGTTATGTTAAATTACATTAAGGGAGTATAAAATAATATAAAGGTTTGGGGGTTCGAGAGAAGGCCGAGATTTGATCATTCATCTTATCACTTTGACCTCGGAGGCGTCAATTTGAGGACTTCCAGGGTGGCTATGGGGGATAGTAATAAAAAGAGCAAGAGAAAGAGAGGGAAGGAAGTTAAATATATATATAAATTTAGTCAAAGTGGGGAGAGTACTAGTATACATATATCATTATAAGTATTATATTAGGCTTAGGTCTTACATTTTGTACTTAATACTTATTACTACTACATGACATAGAAATAAATCTGATTTGCTTAAATTCCAAATATTCTTTCGAAGAATGTTTCTATTCTTTGAAAGAATATTTTGAATTCTTTCAATTTTGATTTTGAATTGTAACCCGTCTGTTCACGTGGCTGAGGTCAAGCGTAAGGTCATTACGTGTTTGTGATCACTCTACCGTTTATTTTTATTTCGTTTAAAACGAAGCTCCTCGTGATGCAAGCTCTCATTATCCCTATTATCGATTACGCGAACTCTTGCTGTAATAACCTCACTGAGGCATTCACTGACAAACTTGAACGTTTTCTCAACAGCTGTATCAGATTAAGCTTTAGCCTTCGCAAATATGTCCATTTTTCCAGCTACAGAGCGCAACTTACCTGGCTTTCCATTGGACAACGTCGTGATTCTCGAATTCTTTGTGTTCTGTACGGTATTCTCAATAGCCCCCAATCACCTATCAAGGATTTGTTATCTTTCCTGTTTCGATTTCACGGTCGCTATCTCCGTTCTTCCAAGATCTCCGGCTAGGCATTCCAGCTCATCGCTCCTCATACCAGACCAAGTCGTTCACAGTAACGGCTACACGGTTGTAAAATACAGTAAACTAGTACAAAACTTTAAGTTTGTTATGGGTACGATATATATTATACCAATGTTTATTTAGTTTATAATCCTTAATTTAAATAATGGTATGTATACAACGTGTAATGTTAAATGCACAAAACAACAATGAGACAACCCAAATGATTTTAAATTTAATTGACCTAGTACTAAAAAGAAACATTTTTTATAAATAATTTAAGATTTTATGTAGTGTTTGAGTTTTAATGGCACTTTTAATAATTTATTGCCTGATTCGGTAGACAGTTATATCACTGGGCCGCTGCGCCGTGCTGACATTATTGTTATTACTATCTACGCTACGAAAAATCTTAACTGCCAATCGTATGGATTGTTTTAGGGACTCCAAATTGTCATAGCGCTTAGAGCAAGCCGTACTCTCTAAAACTGACCATAAATCATAATCCAGCGGATTAAGATCGGTACTAGACGTCGGCCAGTCTTCAGCTGAGATGAAGTCCGAAACGTTCGCTTCTAACCAAGACTGCGTGGACCGATTCTTGTTTGTTGGGAAGACCATGCTTGGTTATTAAACATGGTGTTGTTAAGGGGATTAACTACCATCTCAAGAATGGTATCTTGATACACTTGTGCCGATGTTTTGATACCTTTTTCACAAAAATATGGCTCAGTCACTCCTTCATAGCTAACACCCATCCAAACCATCACTGAAGTCGGGTAATCCACGTTGCACTCTGCCGACTAATTGGGAAGCTTCCTTAAAGGTTTGAGCATAAATACGGTCATTTTGTTTGTTAAAATGTTGCTCAATTGTAAGGATTTTCTCATCCGTAAACATTTTTTTTCTGTGACCTCGCTTTGCGTACCGCTTCAGCAGTTTTTTCGACCATACCACCCTATTCTTTTTTAAATTACCAGTAAAAAATGACCAGTGCGTCTCTTATAGGCTGCAAGTCCTAAGTCATCTTTTTAAATACGCGACATGGTTCTGGGTGCTATCTTCATCTCCCGAGATAAAATCTTTAGCTTTCGGTCAGGATTTCTGCGAATTCTTTCCCTTACTGCTTTGACCACCTTTTTCGTACGAACACTACGTGGACGGCCAGATCTTTTTCTGTGACAAACAGAGGAGGTCTCATTGTACCTATTGATAGCCCAGTACACAAACATTTGACTAATACCAAGCGTATGGAGAGTTTTAATAATTGCATTTGGCTCCATACCAACTTTGTGTAATGCAAACACAGCGATTCGGTTTTATTTATCATCCCACTCCTTTTTAATATCGCAAAATATTATAAAATGTATTAGCGCCAAAATTAGATAACACAATGAGTAATAAAATGACAGATTCCAAATTCAAATGTAATATCTTTCTTATTTTTAATTGGGACAGTATTTATGGCCAGACTGTGTATATGTTTTAAATGTTAGTCTGTAACTGTCAAGAGCGTAACCCAAAATTGAAAGTGAGACAGAACGCTGCCAATCCGTTCAGTGAGCAAGGTAGAGCGCATCGTGATGTTTTTAGGGTTCCGTAGCCGAATGGCAAAAAACGGAACCCTTATAGTTTCGTCAAGTCTATACGTCAGTCCGTTAGTATGTCACAGCCACTTTATTTTTTAAGTATAAGCATCACACTGTAGAAAATTGGTAGGAAGATGTAAAAAATATAAAAATAATGATATTTATGGGGGCTTCCATACATGAAACTAAAATCGAAAAACCTGGTCATACCTGTGCGTGACTAAGGAAAGGTCTTATAAAATGACTTAGAGGTTCCAAAAAACATTTTCTTTTAAAATCTGACGTTTGATAGAAAGACACTTCCAAAGTTGTAAAATAGGCGTCTCTTTAACTTTTAATAAAATGTAGATGTTAACAAATACTTTCAACGAAAATTGGTTTAAACTGGATCGAACCGGTCATTCTGAGATGTAGCACATTTTAACACACACAACTTTGTTCTTAATAAAAAAAAAACTATGAAAAACAACGTTATATTTGCTGTCAACAAAATACTGTGGTATTTTAGCTAAGTGAAATTATGCATTTTAATCTAATTATTGTGTAACTCAATATTTGCATATAATAATATAGTTTGAAAAAGACGAACGAAAATGTGCCTTGAATTCCATCTTAAATTTTCACCTTTTTCTTTCGCAAATAATAAACATTACATTTCTTAAGTGGATTCCTGTATTCAGTTAAAATAGGCACGGAACCCTCAGTGTGCGAGTGCGACTCGCACTTGGCCGGTTTTTGTGACACTCTCCTATCACAATCATGTTATGTTACGGTGTAATGGGCTCAGACATTTAAGCGGTATTTCATACGAGTACTACTAACCTCCAGTCCAAGCGATGGTGATACCCCCGAGCTCCGAGTCGGAGAAGCGAAGCAGGAAGGTGCCGGGCGAGCATTTGGACAGCAGTTCCTCAGCCTGCTTCTTCTGAATGAATCCCATGATTAGGCTGCAACAAATGATATGAAGATGGAACATTTTTCATTGCTCGCTGGTTCCTAGCTCAAAGAATTAGCATAGCTATCCAACGCGGCAACGCAGCCAGCATCATAGCCTCCTTGCCGCAAAGAAATGGTTTCGTTTATAATTAGGTAGATTTTAAGTTATTTTTTCATGTTGCATGTCTTAGTTTTTTTTTCTTGTTTGTTCTTAATAAAGAACCTTTCACTTAAAGATGAAATAAGAAACCAAAACCTACGCACGGGCGGGACTCGAGAAAGTAACTTCTTGGCTAAACCAGGCCAAACTTTACTGATTGAGCTACCGTGCTGTCACTCCGACCTTTCAGAATATAAAAATATGACTCTTAAAGTGTTAAAAACATTCTTAACCTGTCATTGCATAAATTATAAGGAGATGTTATCAAACGCAGAAGCTAGTAAAGAACGTTAAATCCTACCCTATGTAGACGACATTTAGGCTGCAAATTCAACCATAGAAGTTCATAGGATTGAAAATTGCTTGCACCATACTACAAACCGCAACATTCTACAATCTACATCTTGTCTTTTAATGTTCTCTATCTGTCACTACCAGAAAGTTTAGTTCTTTTCCGGCAGCGCTTCTTTGCAGAATCGGGTCCATGATCGCTTTCCAGGGTCCACTTATTTTTCTATATAAGCCATCCTCTAATATATTAAATGCCAACTATACTCGAGATTATCTCAGAAAATCATTGCATTGTTTAGTTCGCCACAATCGGGTTAAATGACCACAGTTTCAACTTCATCTTTGCCAAAAAGTATCAGGGCTTCATAATAAGATGAGAGCTGTTATCTTGCGACTAATCTCAGCATATCTGAACGAAAGTACCAGGCTTGCATAACTCAGAAGGAGATGTTACCAAACCCAGAAACCCCTACAAAATAATGCTCACTTTTGAGAACGAAATTAGTGCAACGAAATTTATTGAGTGCCCGGAATTTAGCAATATGGGTTGGCGTAAGCAGAAAACATGGGAAGTAGGACTTTCATACGGCATTATTCGAGACATAGATATTGAGTTAACAGATGAGGAACTTTTACAACACATTATTACAGATAAAGAATTACTTACGATTAAACGACTAAACAGAAAAACAGAAGAAGGTTGGGTACCGAGCGAAACAGTCAGAATTGGATTCAAGGGCCCCACTCTCCCTAGCCACATATATCTTATAGATATAAAAATCAAGGTTGACCCATTCATATTCCCCGTGACACAGTGCGCAAAGTGCTGGAGATTCGGTCACACCATGAAAATGTGCCCATCGAACAAGGTTATATGTCCGAAATGTTGTAAGAACCACAATAATTGCGAAACTCGTGTATTTACATGTGTTAATTGCTCCGGAGGACATATGGCTTTATCAAAAAGTTGTCCTGTATATAAAAAAGAAAAGCGAGTAAGAGAACTAATGTCTGAATTCAATTGTACTTACCAGAAGGCTTTGACTGCTTATGTTCCACCATCCCCACAGCATCGCTTGGCTGAAACTCAGAACACATCTACCAATCGATTGGCGACTTGCACAACTCCAACCGTGGTCTTCGACGTGACACCTAATGATAGCCCATTGTATTCAGACATAGTGCAGACGAAAATTCAGGACACCCCAGAGAAATCATCAAAAAGAATAAGCAATAAGAAACGAAAGAAAAATCATAAAAAATCTTATCATATTTCTGAAAATGTAGTTGCTGACATTGAATTGACCAACTCTGAAGAAAATTCGGACAATTGCAACGAAGAACCCTCACCCACCGATGGCGCAGAGACGACGACCTGCGATGCTTCCTATACATGTCAAAAAGATGGACCCACTTGGCAAGTACTGCTGCAAAAGCTCAAAGAGATAGTATTGGACAAGAAACACGGCTTACTGATTAAGTTAAAAGAATGTTTTAAGATTTTCATAGATTGGCTTAATAACTGGTTTAAGAACTTTATACCTGATTTTTCATCTTTTTCAAAAATTTTGTCCTTCTTGAATGGGTGAAAGTCAGATTACAAAAAATGTTAACCTCAATTTTTAGGGTTCCGTAGCCGAATGGCAAAAAACGGAACCCTTATAGTTTCGTCAAGTCTGTCTGTCTGTCTGTCTGTCTGTCTGTCTGTCCGTCCGTATGTCACACCCAATTTATTCTGAAACTATAAGCATCACACTACTGAAATTTGGTAGGGAGATGTATCCTCTTAACCGCTTTACGATTCTCATACAAAAAATAAAAAATAATGATATTTAAGGGGGGGCTCCCATACATGAAACTAAAACCGAAAAAAAATTTTTTAGTCAAACCTATGCGTGTGGGGTGTCTATAGATAGGTCTTCAAAAATGACATAGAGGTTCCTAAAACCGTTTTCTTTTAAAGTCTAACGTTTCTTAGCTAGACGCTTCCAAAGTGGAAAAATGGGCGTCCCCCCCCATCTAACTTCTAAACTAAGCGAGTGTAAATTTTGAAAAAAATATATAATGTAGATCATAACAAAAACTTTCAACGAAAATTGGTTCGAACGGGATCGAACGAGAAGTTTTTGAGATATAGCACTTTTTCAACAACCGCAAACATAACTTTGTTCTTCATACAAACACTATGAAAAACAAGGTTATATTTGCTGTCAACAAAATATTGTGGTATTTTACTAAGTGGAAGTAAGTGGATTGCCTAATTCAATTAACGTTGGCACGGAACCCTCAGTGCGCGAGTCCGACTCGCACTTGGCCGGTTTTTTTCAGTGGAACGCTCGCAGTTTAAAACCTAAATTAAAAAGTTTCGAGCAGTTATTGATTCAGGAAAAGATACATATTGCCATGGTCTCAGAGACCTGGTTTGATCCAGATATCTGTTTTAGAATAAGTAATTTTAACATTTTTCGTAGCGATAGAGATTCACGCGGAGGCGGTATAGCAATATTGACTCATAAATCTATTCAGGCGCAACAACTTCAAGTTCGTCATAACTACTCTGATTTAGAAATAATACACGTAGAACTCTTTAATTGCAATCACGTTAAAAATATTATTGGTATTTATTGTCCCCCAGATATTAATACAGATCATAATGTTTGGAATTATGTCTTTTCTCTGAGTGTTACTAAGACTATACTTCTTGGAGATTTTAATGGTCACCACCCGAGTTGGTCTACTAAAACCGATACGCGCGGAAATCAGATTTTTGATGCAATGATCGATCATAATTATGTAATTTTAAATGACGGAAGTCACACTCGCATACAATTAGTTGAAGGTGTTCTTAGACTGACTGCCCCAGATATTACATTAGTATCCTCTGACATAGCCTTGAATTTTGTCTGGAAAACAACAAACGAAACACTGGGCAGTGACCACTTAGTTATAAAGATATCTACATTTTTTGATGCCACTGTTCAAATAGAAAGAAAAAGACAATTTAGAAACGCAGACTGGGGTAAGTTTTCGACTCAATTGGAAGAGACATTCAGTGAATTTAACTTTTCCGATGATCTGCAAACTACGTATGACAAATTTATGCAATCTATACAAAATGCTGCTGATAACTGTATTCCTGTAACAAAAAAATGTTCCAATCCTTGTTCGAAGTTCCGCCCAAAAGCTTATTGGAACCCAGAACTATCTAAATCCGTAGCTAACCGTCGACTTGCTCTAGCGCAGTTTAGGAGAAATCCTACCCCACAGAACCTTATAAACCTAAAAAAGAAAATAGGCGAAACACAAAGATTGCTCCGAAATACACAAAGGCAGTCATGGCAAAGTTTCTGTTCTAGTATAGACGAGAAATCTTCTATTTGCGATTTGTGGAATAAGATGAGATGGATGAAAGGACATAGAACACCAAAACAACACATTAATGAAAAACAAATAAATGAATTATTACGTTGCTTAACGCCTGACTACACATGCCCATCGAAACCCACTTTTACATCTAAAAATAACATTTCCGAACTACCAATAACTCTAGATGAACTAAATAATTGCATAAAATCAAAAGATACAGCCCCAGGAAGCGATGACGTCTCCTTTTCAATGATCAAACATCTACCATTAAATTCTAAAATAGTTTTAATAAAACTGTATAATTCTTTTCTTTCGGGTGTATTTGTACCTAGTCAGTGGAGAAATATAAATATTGTACCTATTCCTAAACCGGGAAGGAACCCGAATACGGCTTCATCACTTAGACCCATTTCGCTCATATCATGCCTGTGTAAAATTTTCCATTCAATTATTCAAAAAAGACTAGAGTGGTTCTTGGAAAGAAACAGATTACTATCTGATAAGACTCTGGGATTTCGTAAATGTAGATCTTGCTTAGATAATTTGAGTCACCTTACCACCAGGATACAGAAAGGGTTCTGTGAAAACTGTACAACAATTGGTTGCTTTATTGACATAAACAACGCTTATAATTATGTAGATATAAGTGCGCTACTAACCAAACTGGATAATTTAGGAGCAGGTAGTAAAATTTGTGATTATCTTTGGGAATTTCTTCGAGAACGATACCTTAGAGTGAAGAGCAATAACTCTTTCGAGGTACGGTCCTCTGGACGAGGCTTAGCCCAGGGTGATCCTCTATCCCCACTCTTGTTCAATGTAGCAACCATTGACATAACAAAAGAAATTAATAACCCTTATGTACATATACTACAATATGCTGATGACTTTGTAGTTTACTCAGTAAATAAGGATATAAATAATGCTACAAATTTGTTACAGGGCGCTTTAGACCAGATTGTTAACCAATTGAGTATGTTAGGACTGGAAATATCTACTGAAAAAACCAAAGTTTGTGTTTTTAAAAAGGGTATTAATAGGCAAGCAGTTAACATCAAAATTAATGATAATGACCTCCAAATTGTAGATAATGTAAAATATTTAGGGCTTTGGCTTGACCGGTCCCTCAGGTGGGCAAAACATATAAATGAGACTGTAGATAAGACTTGTAAATACCTCAATATACTAAAATCATTAGCTGGAACAACGTGTGGCATCTACCCGAAGTATCTAAGACAGGTTTATATCGCTCTTTTAAAAGTCGTCTGGACTATGCTTGTTTTTTATTTGGAGACAGTGCTGACTCTCATCTTTACAAACTGGAAAAAATCCAAAACCAAGCTATGCGGATTATTGGAAGTTTTATAAAATCGACCCCCATTCATGTGATGGGCAGTGAACTAAGCTTACCGCCACTCCATATTCGCAGACGCCATTTAGCAGGAAAATTCTACTTAAAATGCAAATCTTTGGAATTCAATACACCCATTATTCAATCAATCAACGATCTAGAATTAAATATGAATGCGTGGAATAGAAAAAATAAACCTGTCCTAGTTACTGCGCATGAATACCTCAAATCGAGTTCAGTCCATTGCAGTAAGAATTTAGAAATGTTTGCATATAACTTTTGGTTCAGCTCACTAAATTTAAAAAAATATATTCAACACCAAATAGATAAAGTTCAAGAATCAAAAAATAAATTCAATCCAACTACTCTAAGAAATATTTGTTTAGAACTTTTAGAAACCGAATTTAACAGTTTTTACAAAATTTTTACCGATGGTTCAAAAGAAAGAGATGAAGCAGGAGCAGCTTTTTATGATCCTCAACAAGAAACTTTTATGTCATTCAAAATCCAATCAAAAACATCTATTATGCATATTGAGTTAGTAGCTATTAGAGAAGCATTATCCTACATTTCTTCAATTAACCATAATAAATTTGTAGTGCTGACTGACTCCAAGAGTGCCCTGCAACACATAGCTCGGTGCACCTCGACTTTTCGAGGCACTCCGATAGCTTACATAATTGTGAAACAGCTTTTAGAGCTACAATGTAATTCTAAATTTATAAAACTGCAGTGGATCCCATCTCATGTAGGTATATACGGAAATGAACACGTAGATTCACTCGCCAGGAGAGCCTGTAATGATGGTATACCTTTAGAGCTTAAACCTTACTTTTCTGATTACCTCCACCTGGTGAAAGGACATTGTTATGAAATGTGGAAGGAATACTTTGATATAAGATCAAAAGAAAAGGGTATCTGGTATAAGACGATCCAACCTGAGCCTTTGACGGTTTCCTGGATTGATAACTGCTCACTGACAAGGAAAAATATTGTTACAGCGATGAGACTTCGCTCGGGACACATTCCTTCTAAAAAATTTACATTTTTAATGGGTATATCAGCGTCACCACTTTGTGACGATTGTGGAACCACGGATGACGTACAGCACATCTTGATGGAGTGTGTGCGGAGTAAGCCACAAAGATCGCGGTTGTTTCGGCCTCACAACAGGAGCCAAATAGCTAGTTGCAACAGCCTACTCGCACAGCCCCTGTCAGATGAAGCACGCGTTCTTTATAATATATATAATAATACTGTTAAAAATTGAGGTATAAGTCTTCATAAAGTTGTATTGTTATAATCTTAAGGCTTGGGTATTACGGAGCGACATAGTCAATTGTGACCAAGCTCCTTAAATAAAGAGAAAAAAAAACATTCGTTTCGGTTCACCGCAACCAGGTCAAAAGACCACAGTTTCAATTTCATCTTTAAAAAAAAAGTACTAGGATATCAATAGAAGATGAGACCTCTAAGAATATCTTAAGACTCTCAGTATGTCTGAACGAAAGTACTAGGCTTGCATAACTTATAAGGAGATGTTATCAAACGCAGAAGCTAGTAAAGTACGTTAAATCCTACCCGACGACATTTAGGCTGCAAATTCAACCATAGAAGTTCATTAGATTGAAAATTGCTTGCACCATACTACAAACCGCAACATTCTACAATCTACATCTTGTCTTTTAATGTATAACAGAAAGTTTAGTTCTTTTCCGACAGCGCTTCTTTGCAGAATCGGGTCCATGATCGCTTTGCAGGGTCCACTTATTTTTCTATATAAGCCCAAATCATAACATTGTTTAGTTCGCCACAATTGGCTTGAAAGACCACAGTTTCAACTTCATCTTTGTCAAAAAGTACCAGGGCATCAAATAAGATGAGACCTCTTAGAATATCTGAAGACTCTTAGTATGTCTGAACGAAAGGACCAGGTTAGCATAACTCAGAAGGAGATGTTACAAAACCCAGAAGCTAGTAAAGTACGTTAAATTCAACCCTACGTAGACGACATTTAGGCTGCAATTTCGACCATCGAAGTTTATTGAACTGCATATTGCATGCACCATCCTACAAAAGTTCTCAAAAATGCGCCCTATTCCAAAAGCATTAAATTCCACTCACCCATCGCACCACAGCGTGCGCAGATAGTCCCTGGTGACCTTGATGTCCATGTAGAACCACTCCCAGAAAGTTTAGTTCTTTTCCGGCAGCGCTTCTTTGCAAATCAATCGGGTCCATGATCGCTTTGCAGGGTCCACTTATTTTTCTAAATGCCAACCATACTCGAGAATATCTCAGAAAATCATAACATTGTTTAGTTCGCCACAATTGGCTTGAAAGACTACAGTTTCAACTTCATCTTTGTCAAAAAGTACCAGGGCGACATAAGAAGATGAGCTCTTAGAATATCTTGCGACTAATCTCAGCATGTCTGAACGAAAGTACCAGGCTAGCATAACTTATAAGGAGACGCAGAAGCTAGCAAATTACGCTAAATCACACCCTATGTATATAACATTCAGGCTGCAAATTCAACCATGGAAGTTCATTAACCTGAAAATTACTTGCACCATCCTATAAAAGTTCTCAAAAATGCGCCTTATTCTTATAGCATCAAATTCCACTCACCCATCGCACCACAGCGTGCGCAGATAGTCCCTGGTGACCTTGATGACCATGTAGAACCACTCCCAGAAGGTGAAGTTCCTCTCCGGCAGCGCGTCCTTGCAGAACTGCGTCCACGACACCATCATCGCGTTGAGATCTATCGTGTTCATTGGCAGACTCGTCCTGGGGACAAGACTGTTCGTAAATACAGTACAGGGGAAGACGGGGGTCTTCCGATTGGTTAGTTTAAGACAATTCATTAATATGTAGTAATAATAAATATTCATACAGATGAAATAACAAAACCAAAATTGCGCACGGGCGGGAATCGAACTGGCAACTTTTTGGCTAACCGGGCCGAACGCTTTTTCAATTGAGCTACCGTGCTGTCGGAATCTCTGATCTCTTATTGATACCTTCGTCTTTACGCGTGACGTCTGCGCTATCTACCCCAACTGTTTTACAACAGTAGTGGGCCCAGTAGATATTCATTACAGAATAAATTCAACTTGGAAATTTCTTATTTCATCTTTATGAATATAAAATATGTTAAAAACATTCTAAACTATTACAATAATAATATATTTAAATATTGCTAGTTTAATTATGAGATGTTTGAAGTATTACGTAAGTAGATTTATTACAATTATAGCCCCCCTTTTCAGCAATAAAGTAAACAAAGCTCCCATGCTTTCTTAAACACTGGTACCTAATATACACTACATAATAAAATGAAGCCGCTTCCCGCTGTATGCTTAAATCTTTTAAAATACGCAACGGATTTTGATGCGTTTTTTTAATGGATACAGTTATTCAAGAGAAAGGTTTATATGTGTTATAAATGCATTACAACAAAATTGGTTCTGACAGTGACCGCTAGAGGCGCTGTGCAATTTTCTATAGACTTTTTTACGTCGTCGCTAGCGAGTAAAACCGTCGTGAACTCATGGTAACGATACCGGTTACAGAATAGTTACTCATTTTGTGGAATCCCGGGATTTATATAAAAAAAAAGAAGCCGCCTCCATAATAACTTAGCCAAAAATTTACTTCAGGTAAATATGCATACGATGTTTTAAACTTTCATGGTCACTTACATTAGAATAGTTAGATACGGGATTGCTACCATGTACCTTATTATTTATGAGTTTCCGATATTTCGGCACTGTTACTAACTCCGTGATCATGGCGCTTGCAACAGTGCCGAAATATCGGAAACTCATAAATAATAAGGTACATGGTAGCAATCCCGTATCTAACTATTCTAATATGCATACGATTATTCGATCAATAATTTATAAGTTAAATCACAGAAAAAAAAACTATTTCCTGGGTAACCAATCACTTATTCGCTATTATCAACTGCAAACGAATTAAGTTATTCTTGAGAACTACAAAACCCTTACCTAAAGATCTTCTCAGCCAAGAAGCGCAGGTTATCTTCAGACAAGTCACCGCCAGACGTGGCTGAGTAGAACTTGATGCGGAGCGTCTCTGCCAGCTGACCCCAAGATACCTGGAGACAATGATTGTTGTTGACCAGGGTATTAGTTAGTTAGTTCGACTGGGCTGTTTTCTGCACTAAGTCTTATGATTGGGCCATTGTTTGTACGTCCCACTTTTAACGGAACCTTTATAGTTCCGTCACATCTGTCTGTCTGTCCGAATCCGTACGTATGTCACAGCCTCTTTATTCTGTAACTATTAGTAATACACAGATGAAACTTGGAAGGTAGGAGTATCCTGCCAACCGCTTTACGATACCTATACAAAAAGTATAAAAATAATGTCATTTGAGGGGGGCTTTGATTGCCTGCTACTTTTATCATTTCTCCACTCTACCTGATGTGCTGCTTCGGTTTTTGCCCGTAGCCAAGACTCTTGTTTGGGTCTGTGGTAATGGCAAAAACAGGGTGTACGTAGTGTTACTTTTTTTGAGGACTAAATGCTAAAAGCATTCTCTACTGCTACTGAATCATGCAGAAAGATGGCAACAGATGCAGTGAATTCATGGCTTGTGGCTCATTATCATCATCATCATTATCAGCCAAAGGAACTGCTGAACATAGGCTTCACCTCGGCTATCCACAGCGACTCAACGCTAGCGGTCTGCATCCAGTTTGATCCTGCGATCTTTACAAGATCGTCAGTCCATCTTGTCGGTGGACGTCCTACGCTGCGTCTCAGGTCAAAGGGTCTCTAATCTAGAAATTTCCTGCCCCAACGGCCATTAGTTCTTCGCGCTATGTACCCTGTCCATTGCCACTAAAGCTTACTGTTTCTGAAGGCTATGGCTTGTGAGTAGTCACTTATAAATGTTACCTATTACATAGCGCGATTGAAAATAATTTTAGCGCCATCTAGCGTTGAATACCAGAATAAGACGTCTTTCAGACGTAACTCGCACTAATTACACACGGGAAAATAACTTACTAGGAAAAGCGTGACACTTACTTATTGCGATTTATGACAAATCGACGCCATCTAGTGTTAAGTTACAATCTGAGTCTTCGCTTGTTTGGATTGTGTCAGTCACGCAGCTAAATTTAAATCGACCCGGGACCATCTATTGTTAACTTTTGCAATCTGCGCATGCGATCTTTAAGAACTATCACGCTGCGATCTCTTCCACCTAGTCTTATTAAAAAGCGAAAAAACACTTCAGGTTTAAGCGATATTTTTTTAGTGTTAAAGTTGTAAGGCGGTGGTGTCCTCGAATTAAAATTGAGAAAAACATTCATTGCCAAAGCAATTACACACTAAGTTACAATATTTTTGCAATCGCAATATATCCTTATCTTAAAAATAAGAGGAAATACAACGTGTAACGTTAAATGCGTAAAACCTGAAAACAGTTTGATTGAAATAACGAGCAGAATCAATTTAACCACTTTATTAATAATAATAATAATAATAATAATAATAATAAATCCATTTATTTCGGAAATATACAATTCGAAATTCAAATTACATTTTCCATAAAGTTGTTAGTAACAATTTTTGACTTAAAAATAAGTTAGTAAAAACATTCAATAAATTAAGAAAATAATTAAATTAAAATTCAATAAAATAAAATAAAAAACATTTTTATTTCGCAGCTAGGTTTGACGGCCTAACGTGAACTGTCATCCAATGTCTCACAAATGGCCCGTCAAACCTGTCTGCAACAGTCCGTAATATGCTGTTGCGGCTGCCAAAGAGATGCCACTCGTTTGCGCATCAGTGCATAAAAGTCGTCTGTACTTGCTTCCGCGAACATTCCAGAAGCACTGCAGTAGCGCGGCAGCCCCATCAGCGCTCTAAAAGCATTGTTATACTGGACACGTAGGACGCTGTAGGCCTTTTTAGTATATTCGATCCACAGGCTGCATGTATAGAATGACTGGCAGAAGGCTCGAAATAGTGTCACTTTCACTTCTTTAAAATTTTTTTTTTTTTCAAAACATCTTTATAAAAATTTTGCCCTGTTTTTTTATTGTTAAGACAAGCCATCACGTGCACAAGCCCACCAAATTTCGTAAACAAACAATGGTTATTTCTTGATGAACGTAGAGAGTAATAATAATATAAATAAATATCCTTTCGACATTCCCACACATCGCCATCTAGTCCCAAAGTAAGCTACTCAAAGCTTGTGTTATGGGTGCCAGACAACAGATATAATACTTAAATACTTTTTGTTTGTAAATACATACATGATATACATAGAAAACACCCAGACCAATACAAACAGACATGTTCATGCACACAAATGTTTGTATGGTGCGGGGATCGAACCCGCAACCCGCTGCGTAGTAGATGATTTCTCGACCACTACACCAGAGGGGTCGTATAATAATGTCAAAGGCTCGATGGATACCTACCGAATCGCCGTCGACAGAGCATCGTACGCAGAGCAAGAAATGATCAGAAGTGTCCATTAAACTAAAATAAATGGGGTATTTTTGTTAAAAAAAAAACCTTATATTTTTTTTTCAGTATTAGGTCAATTCAATTAAAACTCATTTGGTATATCCGAGGTTTAGCGCATTTAACATGACACGTTGTATAAACAAACTTTTGGCAATGGGTACCAATTTTTAATTCTGCGCTGGTTTTTAAATATTACCTTATCAGGCACGGCGAAGGGCACGCGGCCCGGCGGGCTGAACGCGTTGTCCCACGTGACGGTGGCCCAGCCGTGGGGTTCCTGGTTGCCGTGGACTATGACGACCACAGGCAGGGACAGCGTCCACACCTGAAGGATGAAAACTGTATTACAAAACTGGCTAAATTCCAGTTTATTGCATGCATCGAGGGGTTTTAAAAGAAAAAAAAACGCATAAAAAACTTGATTAAAGGAGTAATATTACACTGTCATCTGGGAAATTTATTAATCCATCTTTCAGCCCTCTGGTCAAGAAAGAGTAGATACTGTTCTTGAATAAATAACTTCAAAATACAGGGTATTGTTTTGGTCAGTGACATCCAACTCAGGGATGATAATATGATTTATGCTTATTCTAAAAAAAAAAATTATTTAAAGTCTGAGCAAGTTTTATACAAGAAAACCTCTTTACAACATTTAAAAAAATTACAAAACCAATGGGAAAACTCGTACCCTAGCGCGTAGCTAGCGCTTATCTATGAAATACTACGCCGTAGCTAGTGAGCTACGAAGAGGCTACTCGGTGTTGGTAGTTTTGACTCGATCAATGTACCGCATAAAAAAATTACTGCGGGTTTTTACCCATTTAAAAAAAAAAAAAATTGATATGAGTATCGTTTGTACAGCCAGCCTTGAGTCGCTCGTCGCTGATTAAAACAACATCTTGTAAAGTACCCTTAGGTAAATTCAAATCGATTGTTTAATGACTAAAGGATATTATATACTAGATAATTATACAGCATGGCCTAAACAGAGACGACCAAAAATATTTTTTGGAAGCCTTACATCCAGGGCTATCCAAAATCCAAATATACCCTATGTATGTTAGCCGAATTTTCATTGTTTTTTCAAATTATTATTTTTTACGCAAATTTTGAGAATTTTCAAACAAATAATCCCCCTTATTTATGGTGTTTTGCCGTTTTTTTTTATTGCAGTAAGATTCTTATAAATAAAAGTTGCTTAGATTTAATTATGAGCTAGCTAAAACGAAGAATGACAAAAGTTAAAAAAAAAAGGAAAAACAGCCTCGAAAACTACTTAAACATTTGGCTATAATAAATATGTTATACAAGCAGTCCGCCGCGACTTCGCCCGCGCGTTTTAAGTTTGCTCCCTCCCCTCCCGTCGTAGTGTGTGGTATCATAGCCTAAAGCCTTAAACATAAATATATTTTTTTCAGATTTGTCCTGTAGTTCCTGTGATTAGCGCTTTCAAACAAACAAACAAACTCTCAAAAAATAATTTGGACGTCTCTGATGGGTTATAGGTAAAGAAAGCAAAATCAACATGACAATCATAAACTCCACCTGGTGACAAGTCTATTAACTTATCATTTCCATGTAGAAACTTTTTGGTTCACAAATCCTAAGAGACACACTATATATAAACGATAACAATTTTTGGTTCACAAATCCTAAGAGACACACTATATATAAACGATAACAATTTTTGGTTCACAAATCCTAAGAGACACACTATATATAAACGGTAACAATTTTTGGTTCACAAATCCTAAGAGACACACTATATATAAACGATAACAATTTTTGGTTCACAAATCCTAAGAGACACACTATATATAAACGGTAACAATTTTTGGTTCACAAATCCTAAGAGACACACTATATAAAAACGATAACAATGTATGGTATAGCATGACAATAGTGACTGAGTTTGTTGCGCAGCTTCTTCTCAGTTGTGGTTAGGGTTTATATTGGGACGTGTATAAGTGCTAACAATGAGCTAAACAGGGTGTTGTTTTGGTCAGTGACATCCAACTCAGGGATAATATGAGTTATACTTATTCTAAAAAAAAATCTAAGCAAGTTTTATACAAGAAAACCTCTTCACAATATTAAAATAAATGACAAAACGAATGGGGAAACTCGCGAGTAGCTAGCACGAGTCTACGAAATACTAAGCCGTAGCTACTAAGCTCCGAAGAGGCTACCTGGTGTTGGTAGTTTTGACTCGATCGCTGTATCGCATCAATAAATTGATTTCGTGTTTTTTTATCCCATTTCAAAAAAAAAAGATATTTTTTTGTCATCAGTATCGTATGTACAACCACCCCTGAGTCGCTCGTCGCTGACCAAAACAACATCCTGTATACATTTTTATGAAAATTAAAAAAAATATGTTCTTTTTTGTTTAAAAAATCATCATCATCATCATCATTATCAGCCAAAGGACGTCCACTGCTGAACATAGGCCTCCCCCACGGCTTTCCACAGCGACCGATCACTAGCGGTCTGCATCCAGTTTTATCCTGCGATCTTTATAAGGTCGTCTGTCCATCTTGTTGGTGGACGTCCCACGCTGCGTCTCTGTTCGAAGGGTCTCCAATCTAGAACTTTCCTGTCCCAACGGCCATCAGTTCTTCGCGCTATGTGCCCTGCCCGTTGCCACTTGAGCTTACTGATTCTCAAGGCTATGTCCGTTACCTTAGTTCTTCTACGTATCTCCTCATTTCTTAAAAATTAATAAAATAAATACAAAAAAGTATGATCTAACCTGGAATACCAGCTCCCCGCCGCCTACGTTGAACTGCGACGTGAACAGCAGCGTCAGCTTCTCGTCCATCACGCTCTCCGTGCCTTTCTTTTCAGCGCGTTTGATCTTGCGCAGTTGCATGTTGCTGTTATAATAAAATTAAGTAATAGTACATTATGATACAAGTGTGCTAAGTTGACCATTATATACAAGGTGATATTGTTTGCGCCATAAGAAAGCCGCGTATATTATGGTCACAGGCACACGTGTTTCATACGACGTTTTTCAACACACTTGCCATTAATCCAAACTTCGTCACACCACAGCCGCCAACTATTTACGAAAAATGGCGCGTTGTTTTTTTTCTTGCCGCGAAACTGATGCGCGCGCAAGGTTAAGGCGCGAACTAGATCGGCCAACAGTAAAAATGTAATAATTCGTTATTTAAAACACAAATTATAGAAAATTTTAAATGAATTTGAGTCTAATGGTTTTAGAATGTTTTTAACACTCACAGTGTCATATTTTATATTCATAAAGATGAAATAAGAAACCAAAAATTTGCGCACGGGCAGGACTTGAACCAGCAACCTTTTGGCAAACCGGGCCAAACGCTCTTACCAATTGAGCTACCGTGCTGTTAGTCCGACCCTGCGAAATTTGTGGTTTTTTATGAAAACGTCAATTGCGTGACGCTTAGCGCCATCTAGCCGTCTGTTTATGAAACAGATGGCCCAAGCAGTTATTCTTTACAGAATAAATTCAACTTGGAAATTGATGTCGCTTCGCTATCTAATGGTTTTAGAATGTTTTTAACACTCACAGTGTCATATTTTATATTCATAAAGATGAAATAAGAAACCGAATTTTTTTTTTGGTTTCTTATTTCATCTTTATGAATATAAAATATGACATCACTTCGTCTGACCAGAACGTCGGCCTATATCGGTCATCAATCCATCGGAAAAAGTGGTACTTTTCTCTTACATGTCACTGTATTGATATGGTAGTAAATAATGCGTGGCAACTTTGTAATAATAATGAAGGAGATTAAGATCACTTGAATTTCGGAAGAAGTACTACGTTGTCACTAGCTTATAAGAAACCTCCAAGAAAGAAGGTACTCGAAAGGATTGTAGAGTTTCGAAGAGCTATCAGTAGAAATTGTACTATAATAACAACGGCCATATCATCAGGCACAGGATAGACCGACTCAGGTGTGCTGAGTGCCACAATAAAGTTAAATTTACTTGTGTCAAAATTTGAAGTAAACTTGCATCATTAACTTAATGATGCAAGTTTACTTCAAATGAACTGATATGTTCTGAACAATATCATACCAAGGAAAGAGAAGAATTCAAATACATAATTATTTTTACTTATAAAATGAATTGAAAATACTACTTAAGTTTATTTGTGTTTCACTATTTATTAATTTATTTAATTGCCAATAAATGATTTTCAAGACTGCACACAAATATGACCGGATAGTAGCGTAAATTACTAGTGAGCCTTAAAAGGAACACCCATTTCCCGCTTTTCCGACGTCAATATATTTTTTTTCTCATTTTTTTGTTGGAAATTTATGCAAGTTAAACGCTATATCCAAAAAAATAATATTTATATCGGATCTTAATTTTTCTCGTAATAAGTACGTTAATTTAATTCTCTTACAAAATGGAATTAGCTTCTTTTTCTTAGCCTGGATATAAATCCGATATATATCGGATGATCATCATCATTTTCAGCCAATAGACGTCCACTGCTGAACACAGGCCTCCCCCACGGCTTTCTACAGCGACCGATCACTAGCGGTCTGCATCCAGTGTGATCCTGCGATCTTTACAAGGTCGTCTGTCCATCTTGTCGGTAGAATAAAAATCAGTTTTTATCGAGCCTCGCTTCGTGGAAGTAGGGTTGGTTTCAGTTTGATCATTGATAATTATTTTAAGGATGGAAAACCAATATGGTTTTGTGGAACTAGTAAGGTATTATGAAGGAGGAGAACGCTAGCGAAAACGCACAAAGTATAATATTTTAACGTTGTTATTTCCATGAATTCTTTCAGCGTTGTTATTTTATTAACGTTTGCCACTAGAGCCCATCAATAGAAAAGGTACCTGGCTGGAATCCCTGAGGGGCAATGGGCAAGGTAATCTAAAGAGCTGATATGTTCTACACTGACTATCGATCAAAAGAACTGATATGTTCTACCCTGTTAGTAAAGTTAGTTGCATACGATGCAAAGTAACGCTTGTTAAGATCCCTCAGTCGCTGTGGAGAGCGAAAGAAGCCTATGTTCAGCAGTGGACGCCCAGCGGCTGATTATGATGAACTTAAGCAACCTGTGGAGAATTTGTGTTTGGATGGGTGACCATTCCGACTAATTAAATGACTTATATCACGATCATCTCCAACTGCCCAGAAGTAGGGTGTTAGCTAAAGATAATTCTTAAGCAGCCTTTTATAAGATTGTTAAAAGTACACTAGTCTTTCATGGAATGCCGCAAGGATCAATCTTGGGTCCGATAGTATTCTTTAGCTATGCCTCAGGGGCCGATTATGGGACCGATACTATATGTATTAGGCATACTTCAGGGGCCTATTTTGGGACCGATATTATATATTAGGCATACCTCAGGGGTTTATTTTGGGATCGATACTATATGTCTTAGGCATTCCTCAAGGGCCTATTTTGGGACCGATATTATTCAACTGGGATGTAAGCCACTGACCGGAAGCTGACGTTGAGCTGCCGACTGGCCGCCTGGTACTCCATGACACCGCTGTTGTTGAGGATGTCCCCGCACTCCACCGGCTGCTTGCCCTTGCCTGCTTGCGTCTCGCTCTTCAACAGGAGTTGGGCTTGCTGCTCTGATATTATAGCGACCTGAAAACAAAATATAGGTTTGTTAGCCCAATCAATGATGACCAAAAAAATTGACATAGTTTTAGAGAAAAAGTTGAAACTAAAAGTATTGATGGTCGGAGGTGGAGCTATGGAAAGCAGAGGGTTTTAGAGATGTTATGTAATTTGAAAAATCATTAAAAAGTTAAATTGTAATGCAGCTAATAAATAAATGATTATGTTTAATGCCTTATCCTATTAGGAAAATAAAAACAAAACTAATAAGATGTCAATATGACAATTCAAAATTAAGTCAAGTAAAAGTAAACAATGATTAAGAGATTTTTCATTTAGTCAAGGAGTTGTTTATTTTATTGTTATTTATATTTATAAAATAAAGTCTTGTTAGTTATACTATTGATAACTCAAGAACGCCTGAAGCTATTTTACAAGTGGTTTGGTGAGACAGCTCCAGGCAGTAATTGGATACTTGTGTCGGAGTGACTCGCTCTTGACTTAGTCCTATTACTTAGTTTTTGAGTTATTACAAAATAATTGCATTAAATTAAATACAATAACACTATTTTTTATATTATTATTTTAACTTTTATTAATTTAACTTAATAGGTAGGCAACATAAGTATTTTATAACAAGCTTTGGATATTTTATATTATTATTGTGTGTGTGTGTGTGTGTGTGTGTGTGTGTGTGTGTGTGTGTGTGTGTGTGTGTGTGTGTGTGTGTGTGTGTGCGTGCCTGTGTTTGTAAGGGTTCGATGAAAGATGCACCATAGTATTTAGCAACTGCAACTCTAGAATTCTTTCGGTATCATCGTGTGTTAATGTGGTAAGCCATTTGAGCACAGTATCTTTACATTTATGCCTCAGCATAGGGTAAATATTGAGCTTACGATTTATTACATTGTAGATATAGACGCTCCGAGAGGCGAATTGGCGTTGAGCAAAAACATTGCACGCGGGATAGAGAATGCCACTGTGGTTCTCCGCCTTCTTAGTAACTTGGAAGGATCGAAAGGCAAGGTTTTATGGACCCGTAGATAATTATGCAACGTGTAATGTTAAATGCGCAAAACCTCAATCACCCCTAAAGATTTTTAATTCAATTAACCTAATTCTAAAAACAACATACTATTTACGGTTTTATGAGATGTTTGAGTTTAATTTTACTGATCAGTCTGATGATTTCTTGCTCTGCTTTCGACGCTGTCGAAAGAGGAGTCAGTAGGATCGCTGGCATTATTATTATTATACATTATTCCTATCTAAGCTCACAAACAATTACTATTTTGCCGGTTTGCGCACGTGATGGCTTGTCTTGTTATTAATTAGACAGGGTAACATATCAAGACGACGACCTCCGTGGTCGAGTGGCTAGCACGCTGGTTTCAAGCGTCCCCATCTCGTGAGGTTCCGTCTCGGGTCTGGGTGTTGTGGTACCACCGTTGTGTCTGATTTCCATAACACAAGTGCATTGGCTACTTACTTTGGGATCAGAACAATGTATGTGATTGGTGTCCAATATTTTTTTTAAAAATGAAGATTTTTTGAAAAATGTGATCCATATTAAACAGTGGTTATATAGATTCTGCTCGTTATTCCAATCAAACTGTTTTCATGTATTACATATCTGTATAATATACTCACGCTGACTCTCGGCGGAGTCATGTAGACGTTCAGCTGACCGCCCACAAGCAGACGGACCGTAGCCGTGAAGCTGCAACAATTAATAAAAAATCAAATGGTTTCCATAAAGGAGACAGCCGTAGGTCGCCCCGGAGTCGTTTCATGTTTGATTAGAGAAATACACCTAGACTTGCTTTTAGCATTTTGCAAAAAAAAAGGATTAAATTATTGATACAAAATAATGTATTTACTTTGCTTCTATCTAGCGGGGTTTGAATTGCCTTGTAGAGAAAAGGCAAAGTGACGGTTCGCTATGATTTACATTACATTTGATTGCCTAGATGGCGCTTATTGGAAATGTTTACACTTAGGCCGCACAGATGGCGCTAGGTAATTGGAGGTCGATTCTGCTAGCAATTCTTGACACTTTTAGTATTGGCCAAACGTCAAAAATCTATACCGTTGTAATTTTTTACAATAAATAAATGGAATCGGGGCTCTAGACATTGTGCTAAAGATTGACTCCATACATAGTTGATTGCGTTGCCCGCGAAAACCCTGTTGTGTACGGAAACATTTATTATATATTCTAAAACAAGATTAAAAAACGAATTCATATAAAGTTTTGGTCTATCGCATAGAATTTCACTTTTAGGGCAAACAATACGTTAGCGGACGTTACAATGAGAAATGGCTGGCTGTCATTACAAGTAATTAAACCAGAGTTGTTTCAATGAAATATTGTATTATCTATTTATTGTATTCAATTACGTAATATAAGTGACGTTTTTTACATAATAATCGAATATAATTAATAAATGATTTTACTGATGCGTCAAGAAACACGCATTGAAATTGCCCTAGTAAATGGAATTATGCTGACGGTACTAAAATGAATGACTAAGTATTTCTGGAGATTATTTTAGATGATAGTTTTATTTACTTTGGGGTACTTTTGAATTTTGTGTTATTTAGGTATTAATGTTAAATTATGTAAGACTCAAAATGAGTGAGACACAGGTTTAACCTAATTCAGGCAAAAAATAGAATTCACTTAGTGAATATTTAGGTTGACAGAGCATAGAACTGATTACAACTTCTGTTATTTAATTTTTAATGTGAGCTATCGCTAAAAAAGATCATTTCGGGAACGTTTTTGTGAGGTTAAAAATGATATTAAAATATTACTTAAGTATTTATTTTTTACCTTGTTCAATAGCGCATGTATACTATTCATAAATAAAAAGTAAAGAAATGTAAGGAAAATGCCAATAAAGACGTTTAAAAGCTAATCATAGTATAAATGGAGCTATTATTACTGTTTTTTTGGCTAAATTATTAAAATATAAGAAATATCGCTGACTTACATATAAAAAAAACATATTATAGGTATAAGAAGTTTGTTTTATTTTAATATTATCACAGCCTGTTTAAGTTTTTTTAATAAATAAACATATTATCTGTGATTTTAGTGATGTTCCCGGAAATGATGAGGTGTTCACGAAATGATGCTTGTGTTCCTTAAATGACGATATAGGTATTAGATCGATCCAATTTTACGTTAATAAAATAATTAGCGATGTGTACGTTCTACTTATTAATTAACGCATAAACACCGAAGCGGTCGCATGCGACCGCATAACAATAGAATATCCATTGTGTCTCGTTTACATATGCTTCAGGGATTAATTGTAACATTAACGTTCTTAATTAACAACAACGTAACTTAACAGTCTTTTAACTGCTGGGTAAAGCTGATTAGAAATTTTTAATAATCATATTAAACTTTTTATTATGGTTGTAGTAATCAAACCATCTAAACATGAAACTTTTTGTTTTGTAACCAATATTAAATAAACTTTAAATTAAAAACAACTTCTTATCATATTCATGAAACACAGTAATTTAACATAAGATAATAAATAAAAAGCAACGAACATTAGAATTTTTCATAAACATCTATATCAGTCTCAAAGTAATAATACTCTATATCTATTCTTTCTTTGGATTTTTTCTTAAAGTACAGCTCTTTTCTTCTAATTGTGTTGTCAGTAAATACTTCGTTAAATAAGAGGTTCTTGCGCGCTTCAGGAGGCACGTCGATATTTTTAATCAATGCGTCTACTTTGCTGTTAGGAGTGATTGGTTCCTGAACATTTTCCTGTTCTCTCTTTTCTTTCCTTCTTAGTCTTTTATTTAAAGTTTCATATTTGCGTTTTATGTTAGCAATTGTTTTTTCGTATTGTTTTATTTTATGATATGCTTTGGCTCTATCCTTCCGATCAATTTTCTTCCCACTGTTCTTCTTACTGAATGCCGTGCTGCAGCTGATTCATTATCAGAATTGGGCGGAGTATTGTTTATTATACTAGATATCGCCTTCTTCTTTTCTCTGTATTTTTTTTATGCTGCTTTTCAAATTTTTCTTTGCTTTCGCTTTTCTCTCTCAGTCATCTCACTAACATTTTTAAATTTCTTTTCAGTTTTTTTTTTCTGATAATACCTACTCTCTATCTTTAGTTCTTAAAATTTCTCATTCTTCCTCCGTCATCTTATCTAAAAATTTCCTTTTTGTCCTCGCATTTGGTTTTTCTCGTTGTTGCAAGTAAGCTGAACTATTTTTTGTTACTTGCTTTTTCGGACGTTTTTATATTTTTTTCATCGACAAGAACCTCCATATTGCTAAAAAATAATAAAAATGATATTAGAAAATACGTTTGGCCAACAAACATTAAATAAATTATTAAACAGTTATAATAACAGGATGTATTTCACTAAGTACGTCATTCCGAGAACGCCATCATCATTCCGAGAACGCTCCGTCAAGTCCGGGAACGATCCCGATATGACCGTTCTCGGAATGACTTTTTCATATAATTGCGCGGTTTTAAGACGGCAGCTATTTTTGACATCCTGTTTGGATTTGTCATTGTAAAATATTTGAGGTTACTAATGGCTACAAAACACTACAAAACGTATTTTTTCATATTCAAAGTTAGAAAACGCGTTCCCGATATGATGATGAATTGATGAACGCTACATAAATAATGAATTGAAAGTTACTTACCACTTATTTTCAATTGTTTTGCCGAAAACTTTCTCGACGCTCAGTTTGTTTACATAATTTACATCACTATACCATACCAACCAAAGGGATAGTTCAAAAACTGATTTTTTTTATCAAGAATCAAAGTAACGTTCACTGAAATGACACTTATATTGCTGGACACAATATTTTAGATTCGTATGCTTTAATTAATTATTATTTTTTAATAATAATGCCAACAAATTGATATTAGATAAAACTATAGGCCATTTAGTAAGAAAAACGTTTCATTTTATTTTATTTCATGAATATTTTCGAAGTTTGTTTTCTAAACATTGGTTTGTAGGACACGTTCCCGGAATGATATTTTGTAGTTATTTCATGAAATAATAATGAATGTGCCTTAGTTTTGCTTTATAAAATATGATGTACAGTTAATATGAGCAGAGTTAATAATATTTACACTAGAGGTTTGCTTAACTAAACTAAATTCTGACATTTATTTGCTGGCAAAGCAAATTCTCCACCTTGGTGATTTTGACCCTTAAGATCTACGATGTATCTCAAAACTAATTAATTTTAATAGTCAATTTATTTATAATACACGGATACATAAATTTTGTGCTGAAATTGCTAGAGAAATGGTGACAGACTCTAAAGTTGTTTTTTTTGGTCACTGCGAGCGCTGGCATCCATTTGGTTTCTCCTACTACCTACTTCGCACGCAGCGAATATCGCAATATTATAAAACTATACACTTCATAGGTAAAAATATAATATATAGGTTTCATTTACAGGAAAACATGTTATCAGCGTATTTTTAGCCACTGAAAAAGGGCGAAAATATAATTCAATAGTTAGGGTAAAGTTTTGAACTCTTTTTCTTTCAAAAAAAAATACAACCCAGATATTGTTTTTTTAATAAATCAGGCTTACCGCGTGTTGGTCTTCATGACTTGAGGCGGCTGTTTCTCGATGACGAAGGTTGAGGTCACCAAGGTCGATAGCAAGTTAGTGACCTGGGAACAAATAATACATATTACCTACTAGAAGTTTCTGAAATTTATCCTTATATTATAAAGCTGATGATTTTGTTAGTTTGAACGGGCTTATCTCATGAATTGATGGACCGATTTGAAACATTATTTTTCTGTGTTGCTGCCTTAGTTCAGGAATCGTCTTGTTGTCGATCTTAGAGGCGTAGTTAGTTAACTTTCTGCCAACTGAAAGAGTTGGCGCTGTTCAATTTGATAATAGAATTAAAGTAACACCCGATTTATTAAGAATATTGGATCCTAGGCTATCAGAGAGTACTACAAGGAGCAATGTTGGGTCCGTTAGTGTTCCATGGGTGATCAGGGATACCTCAGGGTCGATATTGAGACCGATACTATACATGCATAATATATTGGGCATAACGTAACATTTAGTAGATACAATCTAAATACGTCCATGGCTGTAAGTCTTACAAGTCCGTATTTTATGTTATTATCATTATTTTTGGAGATTGTAATACAAATAAAATAAAATAAAAATACCTCAAAGGCCTATTTTGAGATTGATACTCTTTGTTGGGTATGCCTCAGGGGCCTATTATAAAACCGATACTATTATTTGTATATTAGGCTTGCCACAGGGACCTATTTTAAGGCCGATACTAAACATTGGGAATACCTCAGGGGCCTATATTGAGACCGACACTTTATAGTGTCTATTAAGAATAATATTACACATAGCATGCTTCAGGGGTCTATTTTGGCACTGTTGTTATAGTATATTCTGACCTGCTTGCTCATATCATCCAGCATCTCAGCGAGGTGCGGCTGCCGCAGTTCAGGAATCGTCTTGTTGTTGATCCTTGAGGCGTTGTTCACTTGCTGCCGACTCGTCCAGATCAAGTCGGCGAGGAGTTCACACCATTCCTGGATAGTGTTGAGGTTGGATTGCATTGGAACGCCGTTGCCGCTCAGTTGCTGTTCGCGTTTCCATCTGGGAGGATAAAAAAGGAGTTAATTGTGGGATAATTTCTGTATGTCAAGTGTTGTGATGGTGTGTGATCAAACTAACCTGAATGTAATATGGGATATGGCCTATATCACAATACGCTATAATCAAAGTCCTCCATTGTATGCCTTCAAGTTACTTGGTAAGCTCGAAAATTACTGCACGTATTTTCGTACAAAGCTTGTGTATTTACGGCTATCTGCCTGATTCCTCCTTTTCCATAATATTAAAAAACAAATAAGACTAACATAACCCGCCCAATTTTAAAAAAATACACTGCCATATTTCAATGTCATTACTATGTCTGTGATTTTTAAATTGGTTAATTAAAATTTTAGTTTCTAAGCCAGATACTATGTATTTGGAACAAGGGAGGAGGAGATTTCATTTGAGTCTCAGTATACAAGATGGACCAAACAGTGACGACTAAAATACAACTTTTTTTTAGGATTATTTACATGCAGGGTTATTCAAATTATAATATATTTATGATTCCCATTTTTGTAAATTCCGAGTTTTTTTTTAATATATGTATTTTATTTATTTTAGTCTTACTTTTACCTAGCGCATAATTTAATATAAGTAAATTTATTTTTTTATAAGGATCATGCTGCAAAAAAAACAACAACATGATACCATAAAAAGTGGAGGAATTATTTGTTTCCAAAATTCTAAAAACCTCAGAAAAAAGTGTTTCTCGATAACTACGCAATACTTGAGGTGGTATATTTAGATAGATAGGAGATAAGGAAACAAAAAAATGGATGTCACTGTTAAGGCCACCACATATATATGTTCTCCTCATAAAATTATTATCCCTTCCGATAGGGGATAGTACTTCTATGGTTCTCCTATATCCCTTACTTGATGAGCTCTTCATCCAAGACTTGGCTCTGCAGCTGACGCAGAGTAGCGATGTTTTCTTTCATGTGGTCCGCCAGTTCCAGCTGAGATTGGTTTATTTGGGCCACCTGTGAAAACAAATACATTATTTTATTTGATTAATATTTGGGAATCATAAAATTATTAAAAAATAAATATAAATACACTTTAGATAACACTTAAACACATTAAGTAAGGTAATAAACATTAAACTTCACTGTAGCAATGATTTGGAAACACCGTAAAACAGTTCGTCGTAAAGGGTCGAATCTTAAAAAATATACCAATGAATTGTAAAATTTCATCAAAATCCATTTAGTAGCTTTTGTGTGAAGGAGTACCAAACATACATCCATCCTCGTCAACTTTCACGTTTATAATATCATAGTAGGAAGAAGCATTTGAATGTATATATGCTGAGCAAACAAATTGATAAGCACCATAATCTGGCATTACTGAAGTTGGCAATGCAGTTCTGAAATCTATCAAGAGATGGAGCTGTGTGTACCTTACCTCGCGCTAGCAGTTTATATAACAGTCTGAATGAAATTATCTACTTATTTCTAGACACTCACTCGTAAGTTTAAAGAGCAACACATTTAAGTTGTATTTTTTCATTATTTTTTGATTTGCATGCAATACAATTTTAAACATAATTCAAATCACTGCACATCGCGTCAAAGATTAAAATGTTTAAACTAAATACAATGTTAAATTATTAATATGTTACGAGTATAAATAGAATAGTGATCGGATAATCGAATGCACTTTTATATCGAAAAAAAACCCGTGATTTCTAAATCGTCAAATCTAGTGATTTTATTGTGGAACCAAATCTGGTGTAATACTGTGTGTGTATGTACTGTCTCCTGCTCTTCTTACTCTTAACATACCCATAAACTAACGCGGAGTTTAAAATAAACTTCAAGAAATTAATAATATACAATCGCGGAGTATTGTTTCTTTAAAATAAAATTACACATTCTAAAGGCGTCGTTCCTCACCATGTTACAGACTAGTTTCACGATTCCGAAGTTATTGAAATCCCGGTTTTTTTTTTTTAAAGAAGCCTCCTTCACTATTGTGAATTCCAAACCAAAAAAATATATTTTATCTTATATGATTATCCGATCACTGGTTATAAATATATGAATTTATACACTGATAATAATTGGAAATGTGTCACTTTAAGATATATAATTAATAGTATTTTAGTGCTAACTTACTGATTTTCAGATAATGAAAATCTGTAATTGGCCATACCCTATGTGTTTAAACTAGACATAAGTTATTTATAAAAAATGCATGTGCTGTTGATTACCTCAATAAACAATAAACATAATTCCATTTAGTCTATGATTAATAACATCTTTAATCAGTTAAGTTAATACTTTTTTGATGTGATAATTATATTATTTATCACTTTTGTATTTTTTCAAACACCCTCTACCAATTCAATACTAACCAGCACGTTAAGCTTTCTCTCCATCTCCTCGATTTGAATACGAAGGCACGCTTCGAGATCGCGACGCTCAGGAGTCATCGGGCCCGCTTGCTGTAAGTAGGTGATGTGGCCTGAAAAGGATAAGGATCATCATCATTATCAGCCAAAAGACGTCCACTGCAAAAATAAGCCTCCCCACGGTTGTCTACAGCGAAATGAATGCACAGGGTGTTGTTTTGGTCAGCGACGAGCGACTCAGGGGTGGTTTTACATACTGACGCCAAAAAATTTTATTTAATTTTTTTAATGGATTAAAACCTTGGACGAATAAACCACTGGACGCGCAATGAAGGGAAATTTCGCTTGTGCCCCCTTAGCCACGAAGCGGGCTTTTTGGCCTCACTTACAGATGACGTCTTGTCAGTACGGTGATAGAGCTCAGTGAGAAACATTGACTGAAAAAATGGGTAAATGTGGTTTATTTTTGTGTAAAAATTATAGCGGCAAGACAAAAAATATTCATTTTCATCCGTAAGTAACGTTTTATCCCAAAAAAGCTGATATTTTTCATGAAAATAATGAAATGTGTTTTTCAAGAGAAAAGTAACATTGCCATTTAAAAAGTGGTGGTCAGTAACTACAAAATCAACAAGATAACGTATACTTTATACGGTAGGATTGTCGTATGTTTATCATTCGTTCTCTTGTCAATTTAATTATAATTGTGCTTGACAATTGTCGATAAATCGTATCGATAAACATTTATTAAATTTGAAATATAAATCCTTTTAAAAACAAATGATAAATCTGTAAAAAGTTTCACTTGAGAGTAGATTAAGGTAATCTTAAAAATACAACAGTTTGCTTTAAAATTTTAAACTTCATATTTTATGACAATACATCTTTAAAATATAATTTCAGATTTTTTGTGGATCCATTACGTAATATAAAGTGGGTCGAAAGGAGACAAAATGGATCCCCACAAAACATCACCGAATATGTGGTATCCATATAACACCTGTGTGATTTAATGCCATCGCAAAAATCTATTGCTTAATTATCCCATAGGAGGATTTAAATGGTGCTGGGCTGTATGTACTTATGGGCGGTTTCACAATGTCTTAGGAAGTTCTAGTTAGTGTTACTTGCCAGACCGTTCATATAAACGTTCTATGTTTCAGTTGTTCATTCGATGGTTTGTGCATTAAACATGTCCATAATGTAATTTATTGTTTTAGTAATAAAAAACCGACTTCAAAACCAAAATGCACTAAAAAGTCTTAAATTAACTCTTGAAAATTGAAAGGAAAGGAATCCATTTTAGGGAAACAATTTCTTTTTGGAGTCGGTGCTGCGACAGGTGAGGCTGAATTTTCAAAGTGATGGCACCGACTCCAAAAAGTCTTTTTAGTGCATTTTGGTTTTGAAGCGGTTTTTACTTTTTTAAAGTTATTTTTTACAAGAGAGGGGGGGGGGGGAATTGCACCTTATGACTCTGTTCTTTAAAAAGCTACAAACTTTCTATCATATGTTCTGTCATTATAATTACTAAACTCCTAAGCGTTAAGGAGTTCCACCATCAGCTCAGCCCCACAAGATGTGGACTATCAGACGTACAATACGAAAAACATTGAGATTTTAGTAAAACAACACCATACGTGCCTTTAAAATTTGAGAGTTTCTCTCGGTTACACCAAGATCCCATCTTCAGATCCCAAATCGGCAACGATGGGACCAACTAGAAGGTACACCCTCTAAGTAGGCGAAAAAAATTTCGATTCGGTCGACTAACGACTGAGATATGAGGTAACAAACATACAAAAAAAAACATACAGACGAATTGATAACCTCCTCCTTTTTTGAAGTCGGTTAATAATACATGTCTTTTTACAAAAGATTCGTTCATTCATTCGTTCCGCACATGTCGATAAAAAAATATCGACACTTTCATGCACTAAATGTCAAAAATTGACACGACAAGCTCCCCCCGCCCCGCAGAAATTGGCTAATAATGTTTACATACATTCGCTCTTGCGTTTCATATCCAGTGGTTAATTCATCCAAGATTAAAACCCACAAAATCTATTTATTATTGCGATACTTGCGAGCGAGTCACAACTTATAATAATATAGCGCCTCCAGGTCGCCTTTCGTAGCTTACTAGCTACGGCGTAGTATTTCGTAGATACGCGTGAGGTTGCGACTTTTCCCTTTTTAGGGTTCCGTAGCCGAATGGCAAAAACGGAACCCTTATAGTTTTGTCAAGTCTGTCTGTCCGTCCGTATGTCACAGCCATTTTATTCTGTAACTATAAGCATCACACTGTTGAAATTTGGTAGGAGTATGTATCCTGTTAACCACTTTACGATTCTCATACAAAAATATGGCATTTAAGGGGGGGCTCCCATACATGAAACTAAAACCAAAAAAATATTTTTTTGTCCAACCTATACGTGTGGGGTAAAACCGGCCAAGTGCGAGTCGGACTCGCGCACTGAGGGTTCCTTGCCAACTTTAACTGAATAAGAGAATCCACTTAGTAAAATACCACAATATTTTTTTGACAGCAAACATAACTTTGTTTTTCATAGTTTTGTATGAAGTATTATATTTGCGGTTGTTGAAAACGTGCTATATCTCAAAAACTTCTTGTTTGATATGATTTAGGAACAAATGTGTCATTTTAAAAGACCTATCCATCATCACACATCCCACACGCAAAGATTTGACGTTTTTTTTTTGTTTTAGTTTCATGTATGGGAGCTCCCCCTTAAATGTCATTATTTTTCATTCTTTGTATGAGAATCGTAAAGATAACAGGATACATCTTCGCACCAAATTTTAACAGTGTGATGCTTATAGTTATAGCGTAAAATGGCTGTGACATACGGACGGACAGACAGACAGACAAACTTGACGAAACTCTAAGGGTCCTGTTTTTTGCCATTCGGCTACGAAACCCTAAAAAGTGACATTGTCGCTATTGAGTAAACTCATGGTAAGAGTACTGGTTGTTCAAAAAAGCGGGTAACTGTACAAACAGCGGACCCAGCGAACTTAGTTTCGCCCCATCCTCGTCGTGCCCGGCCTCATCACGCCCAGCCACGTAATTAAAGAAAAATGTTAAGGATGGACAACCCTTATTACTCAGGGGTATGAAAAATAGATGTTGGTCGATTTTCAGACCTACTCAATATGGTCACAAAATTTCATGAGAATCGGTCAAGCCGTTTCGGAGGAGTACGGTAACAAACATTGTGACATGAGAATTTTATATATAAGATTAAGACACGGGGTGCGATTCCTCGTATAACACAGCTGCTTCTAACAAGTGCATATTAATACATTAACTAGCGATCCCCCGCAAATTCGCCCGCGCGTTTTGAGTTGCTCCATTCCCTCCCGTTTTATAGCTTTAAGCCTTCTTCGATAAATAAGCTATCCAAAACAAAAATGTTTTTAAATCGGTCCAGTAATTCCCGAGATTAGCGCGTTCAACAAAACAAACTCTTCAGCTTTATAATATGAGTATAGATTTAAATCAAATAATGTACAGGGCAACTTTATTCAAAATTAAATGCTCGTGATAATGAATGTATTTATTTTGATAAGAATCAATACCCATGTGTATAAAATACCTTCGAAAATAGTGTTTTTTTTAAAAAACAAATTTACTAACATAAAAAAGGTTGTAGTTAGTAAACCATATAAGATAGACATATGCTGTCGCGGACTTTATTGTAGAACTGTTAATGCAGAATAATCTCGTCATACATGATTTTTGTGTATCTTAAACGATTTACGCGGCGGAAGTTCTCAACAGGAATATTTTTCCCCCGTTTTCGCAACATTTTATGTTGCGGCGCTGGACTTATGAGTCGTATCTTGATGCTTTATAGCTTAAAGCGTTCCTCGATAAATAAGCTAACTGACGTAAAAGTATTTTTTTCAAATTGGTCCAGTATTTTCTGAGATTAGCGCGTTCAAACAATCAAAATCTTTATAATGTAAGTATAAACTCCGTTTTCTTTGGCTTGTCCAATAATGTAAACAATCTTTTCATAACTTTTAAAATAATATCAGTGAATAAAATTAATAAACTATTTGATTTAATAAGATCTTAGTATAAAACGATGAATTGCCCATGTAAGTTGCGATTTTTGTGTTTATATCATTTAGAATTAACCATTTCGTTAAAAAGGAATGCTACGATTGTTTACAATTTTCGACTTCCAAATAAAAACGGACTATAAATAAAATCTGAAAACAATCAAATCTCACCTTTATTTTTAATACACTCATGGTACTGAATGGAGAACGACTCCATGTTGGTCTGCAGGTTCCGTATCTCATCGCTGACGAGGTTCACCTTCTGACGCACAGTTTGCAAGCCTGTGATGAGCTGGAATCATACAGGGTTGTGTTTGGATTCCGTTGACGTTTCACTGTTTATGATGACGTGAAAACATTCAAACTATTCCAAACTAATAACTAACTAACTAATAAAGACTATTATCGGACGACCTCCGTGGTGTAGTGGCTAAGCACGCTGGGTTTCAAGGCGTCGCCGCTCCGAGGTCCCGGGTTCGATTCCCGGTCGAGTCAATATAGAAATCACAATTTTCTATATTGTCTCGGGTCTGGGTGTTGTGGTACCACCGTTGTGTCCGATTTTCATAACACAAGTTCATTTGCTACTTTATGAAACAACAGGAATTCTGCTAAGTTTTGATATTTGTAATAAAAGGAATAAAAATAAATAACAGCTCTAATTTCGTGACTAAATTGTTCGCGGTCCTAGTACGTTATACTAGGTCCAGCATTTGATAAATAATCACTCAATCAATCATATTCATTGCAGCGTTTGTTCAAATCCTGTATCCAGTCCAAATTTTATTCGAGATGTTTCTGTGTAATTTAAAAATACAAATAAAAAATATCAATCATACCTCGCTATACTTTCTCTCAGTCTGCGGAGGCGCGTACTGAGTACCCATAGCGCCTTGGATCACTTCCATCTCCAGAGCGAGACAGCGACGCATGTACGCGTAGAGTTCTTGAGGCGCGTGGCTATGGACCGTACGAATGATGGATTAAAGGTGCTATTGTTTTTAACCGACTTCAAAAAAGGAGGAGGTTATGAATTCGACTGTTTTTTTTCTGAATCTATGTTACCTCTACCTCATATCTCAATTAGTCGACCGATTCGCAATTATTTTTTCGCCTACCTAGAGGGTATACCTTCTAGTAGGTCCCATTGTTACCAATTTGGGATCTGATGATGGGATCTTGGTGTAATCGAGGGAAACCCTCAAATTTTAAAGGCACGTATAGCGTTTATTTACTAAAATCTTATTGACGTGCTGTTACGTCTGATAGTCTACATCTTGTGGGGCTGAGCTGATGGTGGAACTCCTTAACGCTTAGAAGTTCAGTAATTATAATGACAGAACTTATGATAGGTAGTTTGTAGCTTCTTAAAAAGCAAGGTTTTGAAGTCGGTTTTTACTTTTTTAAAGTTAATGTAGTAATGTTTTAAAAATAATTAAAAACCGACTTCAAAATCAAAATGCACTAAAAAGTCTTAAATAAACTCTTCATTCTTTAAAGGAAAGGACTCCATTTTTATCGAACAATTCTTTTTATGGATTAAATAGGCGCCCTGATAGATCTAACTTGAAGTGACCAAAGCGATGGCACCGACTCCAAAAGGAGCCTAAAATGGATTCCTATTCTTTAAAGAGTGAAAAGCTTATTTAAGACTTTTTAGTGAATTTTGGTTTCGGTTTTCACTTTTTTAAAGTTAATTTGAATTGCTAATACTTAGTGATTACAGGAGGTTTTTTTTTAGGTGGGACCTTTGGACTCTGTTCTTTAATAAGTTACAAATTACTTAATTTGTTCTGTCATTAAAATAGCTGAACTCCTAAGCGTTAAAAAGTTCCACCATAAGCTCAGCTCCAAACAATATCGACTTTCAGACGCAACAACAAGTCTTCATTAAGAATCTGGTACGAAAACACTAAAAGTGCCTTTTAAATTTGAGGTTTTCCGTCGATTGCACCCATCCTCAGATTCCGACTTGGCAACAATAGGACAAACTAGAAAGTAGTAACTATGGGTAGTCGGATTTTTTTTTCGAATCGGCCGACAAATGACTGACATATGAGGTAACATAGATGCAAAAAAAAAACTGCAGTCGAATTGTTAACCTCCTCCTTTTTTTGAAGTCTGTTAAAAATGGCAAATTTGATGTCAAAAATGTATGAATATGAAAGCCACTTTCATATATAACACTTTGAATGATAGTATCAAGTGAAAACACAAGGTCCGATCGTTTGGTACGTTACTCATCTGTAGAGCTGGTGAATGTTCTTAGCGGCAAAATATCTGCTGACAGAACCTAGTAAAAATACCAAGTTCAGTCATTTAGTACACCTACACAGTTTATGGATATAGCTAGCAGATTCATGAGAGTAACAAACCTATCTAATGACATGAACTTATTTTATACTAGATGTGGTCGTTTGGTCTTAATATATATGCATCTCTATAATATTACTTGCCAGGAACTAGCATTCATTCAGAAGTATTTAGAACCTAGTATTTATACTAGGTCCGACTTGATAACTTACCTGTACAGCTGATGGATATTCTTAGCGGCTTCCAACAGCTTCATGCGCGTGACGAACATATCGGATGACAGTAACAGTTCCGCGTGCGCGTTTATCTCGTGAACTAGCTCCTCGACGAAGTAGCGCTGCTGCTCTTCCGGTTCCGGAGTCCTGCATACAAGTTTGTTATGTAATGTTTTTTACGGGCTTCCAGTTTTTACACATTTGCGGTTGTTGAAAATGTGCTATATCTCAAAAACTTGTTGTTCGATCTCGTTCAATCCATCCTTTGCGTTGAAAGTATTTGTAAAGCGTTACATTGTGTATTTTTTTCAAAATGTTTACTTTATTCGATCATATAAGTTATTAGGGGAAGCCTATTTTACCACTTTGGAAATCTTCCAAATGTTAGTCTTTTAGAAAAAATGGTTTAAGGAACCTCAATGCCATTTTAAGAGACCTATTCATAGACATAGGTTTGAGCAAAAAAATTTTTTGTTCTAGTTCCATGTACGGGAGCCCCCCTCAAATGTGATTATTTTTTTATTCTTTATATGGGAATCGTAAAGCGGTTAACAGGATACACCTACCTACCAAGTTACATCTGTGTAATGCTTTTCTGAATAAAGTGGCTGTAACATACGGTCGGACAAACAGACAGAGAATGACGAAACAATAAGGGTTCCGTTTCTGCCATTTGGCTACAGAACCCTGTAGCGACATCTATGATCAACCACTGTCACTACATTTCAACGCAACACGCTGACTCGGCTCGACGCGACTAGATGGCGCTATAGTCGAAGTATGGAGACTGAACCGCGATATTAAAGATTTAGAGCGGACTAACTATATATGAATAAACCAAGACGGTGATCATCGGACCTTGGTCCCCGGCCATAACACCCGGTCGGTAGGAAGCGCTTCCCTTTACCTTCCTAACACAGTTGCGACAAATATAAATCAAAAATATTTTGTATGGAAAATGTGAGCTGTGAGTGCTTCTTACCAGATTCGCGTCTCGATCCATGCGGCGAGACAGTGGCGTACTTCTATGGGGAACTGATCCACGTATATTGCACGAACCTGGGAAATAATAATAAATAAATAAATAAATATTATGACACCAATCCTATACATAGCTCTGATCCCAAAGTAAGTAGCCAATGCACTTGTGTTATGGAAATCAGACACAACGGCGGTACCACAACACCCAGACACGAGACTGTATGGAAAATTATGTTTTCTATATTGACCCGACCGGGAATCGAACCCGGGACCACGGAGCGGCGACACTTTGTAACCCAGCGTGCTTCGCCAGTATTGTTCAATCACTTACCTTCTGCAGGCTCTCAGGAGGGAGCTGCTGAGCTCTGGCCCAGAGCGACATCTTGCGACTGTTGAAAAAAAAACAAAATAAATATTTAAATTATAAAATAAAACTAATAAAAATTGTGTTTTTTGTACAAAATGTTTAAAAAATCGTAAAGACTAATTTAAAAAACTGAAAAATGTATCAAAATAGCATAATTTTTAAAAACTATGTTTACGTAGGAAGTATAGGAAGAAGGCGGTCATGTAAACAAAAGAATGTTAATGAACACATCTGTGTGGGGTAAAATAAATTTCTTTAGGTCTTGAAGGAATTTTAAAGAATAATACTGCAGTTCAGAACAAAAATCTAATGAAAAACCGGCCAAGTGCGTGTCGGATTTGCACACTTAGGGTCATGTATGGGATTGTTAATGATAAATATTCTTATTTTTTATATGAGAATCGTAAACAACGTTTGGCAAGCATCGCAGCTACAGGTTGCATGAAAAACCACTCCATCAGCCGCACTAGAGTTTCTCCTGAATCTAAAACTGCTGCATCTAGTAATTCAGGAAGAAGCAAAGGCAGCTGCCCTACGACTTAGGGCAAACGGACTATAGAAACAAAACATAGTGACCACCCATTCAAAAATCCTAGATGGGCCTCTGAAAGAAAGACCACTTTTAGACGCACCCATGGACTGAATACCATGCCAACATATATTTGATAGAAAGTACAACATCCAACTCACCGAAGAGCCTAGTGACAGCTCAGGCACAAAAGAGGTTCGTATATACACAGACGGCTCGTACAGGAGCTGGTGTGTTCTCAAATGACCTTAACATTAAAATATCAACAACTTTAGACAAGCTGAGCACTATCTTCCAAGCAGAATGTATCGGCATCACTAGGGCAGCATAGGCAGTTGCAGCCAGAGACGTCAAAGACCTACACATTAAAATCGTCTCGGACAGCGCATCGGTGCTCCAAGCCCTAAAAAACAACAGCATAACATCTGTCCTTATTTTGGAGTGTCATAAAGCACTACAATCCATAGCAAACACAAATGAAGTAACTCTGCAATGGATCAAAGGACACAGTAACTCACTAGGTAACGACGCAGCTGACGAACTAGCCAAGAGGGGATCAGCAACGACAGTATATGGACCGAACCTTTACTGCCCCTACCTCTGGCCCAAATAAGAACGTGGCTACAAGAAGAAACTGAAGCAGCACGCCAAGATGAATGGAGAAATGGCGATGGTTGCAGGCAAACTAAGAAGGCTGTTCCGGTAGCATCGAAAAGGCTTGCCCGCAACCTCATCCGATTACCAAGAGACAATTAAAAACGCTTACCCATAGGCACCATTACTGGTCATAGTCTCTTAAACAAACACCTTTTCACAATAGGTGTCACAGACAGCCCCCTATGCAGAGGGTGCATGGGGGCAGAAGAAACACCACATCATGTGCTCATGGAGTGCACAAGTGTGGCAGAACAACGGGCAAATATTCTCAAATCCCCAGCTACTTTCCCGGAGGCCTTTTGTAATCTGAACAGGTTGCTAGCCTTCTGGGAAAGCCTGGGTTGGTTAGAATAAAAAGGAGGGACATACATACAATGGTCCAATCATGAGGCTAAGTGCGGAAAATACCCCAGCCAAACTAACTAACTATGAGAATCGTAAAGCGGTCAAGATACATCTACTTACTAAGTTTCAATTGTGTAATACTAATAGTTCCAGAATAAAGTGGCTGTGACATATGGAAAGACAGACAGACTTGACGATTCTGTTTCTGGTTCTGTTTTTGCCATTAGGCTATGGAACCCTAAAAATCAATGTAACTTGATAGTATGTGTTGATTCTTACCAAGTCAAGTATGTTCCGTCAGTTGTATATTCAATTATCTGAAATAAAACGCGGATAAATTAGTACACAAAATATAATTGCAAAGTAAAAGATAACACATCTGATAATTTAGGTTTCAAAGAAATCATTTATTTTTAAATAAATAATATTAATTGTTTATTTTTGCCATAAAATCATCATCACAATAACAAAAGATGTTGAATTTTGTTCCGTATAATTAATGACTTATATCAAACCGAAAAATAATGAACCCTAGGGCTGTTGCCACTGACAGATTGAAAAAACACTGACTTATATGGTTTGTTGCTAAAATTTTTACCGAATGATAAACTATGCTAAGATTCACCATGTATTTTGATAGCCATTTGAAGTTTGATGAAGATAAATGAGATGGAATATCTCAGTATAGACCAGATCTAAATTATTTTTATAAAGCAGAAGAGTTTAATTGTTTTAACGAGATAATCTGACGAACTACTGGACCGATTTGAGAACTTACATTTATGTTGGATAGCTTATTTATCAAGGAATGCTTCAGGTTTTAAAATACTTGAAAGGAGCGGACATAGTCACAGGGGAACACAAGTAAACAATAAAAAAATAATTTTCCATAGTAATAACTACAATCTGACAGTGAAAAAATTTAAAACCTAAAAATTCAGTACTTTTAAATAAAGAACCCTCTTCTTTGAAAGAAACAACTGCGTACCACTTTAGGGTAATTTAGTTTCATTGCATCCTTATTTTTTTTAAAATATATGACATTATTCTTACTTTTATGAGTATTTAAATTAATGCATGAATTCATTATACTAACAAAATCAAATCAATTTATGTTTGAGAGGCCAACACAAGTTCAATCAATTTCTCATTTATAAATCCAATATTTGATGTTGTTTTGTGATTTTAATCAAGTTTTAGTAAATGTGGTAAGATGGTTATGGAGGTTTCACATAAATAACATTTTGTATTAACAAGTACATTATCCTTGTAGCAGAAAAGTATTGGATACTAATTTATGTTAACAAAACATATGTATATAAGACATATTATAAATAAACAATCAATCAATAAATTCAAGTTTAATACATAACACAAGGAAATTATCTAAACGTACGCCATTCCTATCAATTTCAATTCACCAAGAAACAAGAATAAATAATTAATGAAAACAAAAAAGAGTTAAAGTGTTACCAAGAAGTTGAGTGCTCACTTTGTAACTGCGTCTTGGGTGAGGACACTGATATTATTCACATAGAAACACTTGTTTTAACTAAATTTTATTGTTCTACCCCCTGGTTAACATTCAAAGGCCCTCGATTTTACCTGTATCGAGCGAATGAATTCCCCATTCCCGTCCGTAGCTAGCTGTTTCCGAGAATTTTGTTGATTACACACCAACGCACACCAACACGCGCTTCTCACAAACACATGGAAAGGATTTAATTTTAGCTGTATGCTGTATCAACAAACAATGACCTTTATGTACTTACTATGTCGTTGAACGGCCGGAGAGTATCTAGCTTGCGATTTGCACGTTATAGGATTTACATGATAATCACACGATAACCAGTAATTACGCGTCAAGGTGTTTTATTAATTATTTAATTTATACGAAGTACAGGCCGGCGGAAAATGACGCACGCGAACAATACATAAAACACCATACGACTTACCTACGTCATTAGCTGTCAGCGTCGTTTTGACATTTCGATTTGACATATGAAATGATACCAGAGTAAAGAAGTTGATTCGCCACTATTGCTCGACTTTACCAAACAAAGGGTTATGTAATGATAATATTTATATAAAAAAATAGATATTCAAAAACGAAACTTATTTCCTAAGTAGGTACATCCTTGTAAAAGTATCAAAAGTAAATAAAGAGGACTATCCACCTATTTGTGATTTTGAAGAGAGAGAGGGAGTTTTCGTTACTAAAGTCAACCATGACAGTTTCTTATTAGCTATTGCATAGCTTCTATCGCAGGCCTTGAGCGTGGAGACTGAATCAAGAAATTCCGTAAAGAAAATAACCTAACACCCCCCACTCCGACCAGCACAGCAGCGGTGATACTTTTTAGTATTTCCATCTATCGACGAATAGCAGAACTTTTAATGACTTTTGGAAACATCACGCTTGTCTCTTTAGTTCAGCAACTCGCCTTTAGGTGGCATTGATTGTTATAGTAGTTAGTAAAAAAGTAATTGCATAAAGTTGATAAAAATGCTATGCAATAGCTTTAGCGCGGCAGTCTCCGAGTGCCTCACGTCTTTTTATTATTTATTTATTTCAATCATCATACAATTACAATTTCAATTATCTTAAATTAGATTAATGTTACAAATAATATTAATTACAAAGAAATTAGAATAGAAACTTGACTGAGGTCGAATGAACCATATCACAATGCTTCAGGTAACCACAGTCAAATCGATCTGTTCTGTTTAGTAAAGAAAGCCCGGTTTTACCATAATGTTTCAGTACTGGGTTGATAGGTGAACATTATGATTTGCCTTCCATCCTAATATTCTCGTTTCTGTTTATTAATTAAAAAATAGTTAAGAATGTTTTTAACAATCACAGTCTCATATTTTGTATTCATAAAGATGAAATAAGAAACCAAAAATTTGCGCACGGGCGGGACTTAACCAGCAACCTCTTGGCTGACCGGGCCAATCGCTCTTACCAATTGAGCTACCGTGCTGTCAGTCCGACCTTGCGATATTTGTGGTAAATGTGGGCCGTGCGTAAATTTTTGGTTTCTTATTTCATCTTTATGAATTAAAAAAACAGTTTTAAATATTTGATAGGAAAGTACCTCAAGCTTTCTTGAATATTGGGTAAAGTTTCAAAACTGGTATCCCAATATCAAGTATCACTACCGCTAGATGGCGATGCAAAATGTCGCTCCTTTCTACGACATGTTTTGTGACTATTGAATCCGTATTTTTTAAATAATTTAAAATGATAGTAGCGATTTTGTTATCAAATTGCACTGAGAGATATTTATATCGATAGTAATTTACATATGGTTTAGGCATGCGTGATGCATGAGTTATTTCTTTCAAGATTTTTTAAGTTTGACTATGATGATACATATGCGTAAAACGTAAAAATTGACAGATTGTTTCACCCGGTAAAATTTTAAAGTTTCAAAATGCGTTATTTTCATCGTGATTAAAAAATCATCAGTAAAAATTGTTATAATTCCAAAATTATTAGTCTAGCCATGAAACCCGACCAGGAAAACCCTAAGATTATGTGAGTAATATGTGTAAGTTTGCTTCTTTGTTTTTAAATTGTTTTTCATATCACACAATTTTGTTGCAGTCCAATGAAATATCCTGCGCCCTATTCGTCACACTCTTTTACCGAGAATGAGAGCAAAGGGGTCAGTAAGAAGAAACCAAAAATGCGGTACGTACTCAATAATAGTCAGGCACGAATAACGTCCATACATTGTACATTGTAGATGTCTTCCGGTGACAGAATATTCTAAATCGGTTTGTGGATTCCAGAGAGTAGTCCTTACAGATAGATTTCCTTTTTAGGGTTTCGAAGCTGAATGACAAAAAACGGAACCCTTATAGTTTCGTCAAGTCTATCTGTCTGTCTATATGTCCGTCCGTATGTCACAGCCACTTTATTTTGAAAATATATATTTATTTATCTTTTCCAAATAATTTTTAATAATCGCAAACATAACTTTGTTATTCATACAAATACTATGAAAAACAAAATTATATTTGGCTGAGTGGAAGTAAGTAGATCGATATTTCAGTTAAAGTTGGCACGGAAGTCGGAACCCTTAGTGTACGAGTCCGACTCACACTTGGCCGGTTTTTACTACAAGCAACCATTCATAACAAGATTAATTCACAATATATATTTTTTTAACTCACTTGCGAAGAAAGAGCATGAAGGTCAACCACTTTCTAGTCGAACACTTCTCTAGGACAAAAAAAATCTCTTGAACCCTTCTGTATGTAAGTGGTGTGCACTGAATTAGGTAGGATCGATATGTGCTCCTGCACTTGTAGAAAAAAATAGAATGATTTAGAAAAAAAAAATTAGAAAAAAAAAATGTTGATAGGTACCTATGTACTTCCTCCGTCAAAAATGATCATTGACAACTTTTGAGTTAATCTATGTATTAAATTTTTACTTACTTCAAATTTTAATAATTTTCTACACTTTTTAATAAGTTCACTTTGTATACTTCCATGTATCTTTAAATCTTTTAAGGGTCATTCAAACCTTTTAACACTATCAATGGTAATAATAATTTATTCTCACAAAAACCATTAATATTTTAACATTAACTATTCTCTGCAATTTCATATTTAATTAAAAAGAAAAGTTAGCTTTTAATATCCCACTGCTGGGCAAAGGCCTTACCTCAACTATGAAGTAGTTCGAGCCTTACTCCACCACGCGGGCTCAGTGCGGGTTGGCGGAGGCGAGTGTTTTCAAGGCAAGCGACTAACCATGCTGTCAGATGTTATCAAGTCGCCCATAAGGCCTCTGACTAGGCTTAACGACTAATATCAACTGATATTAGCCGGGACCAACGGCTTAACGTGCCTTCCGAAGCACGGAGATGCTCGTGATGTACATCACTTATATGGTCGGAATGGTCACCCATCCAAACACGACCGCGCCGTAGGTTGCTTCACTTCGGTATCACCAAAGCGCTGCTACCACTGCGCTCCGAGCACCTCTATATTATTACCTACCTCATATTTAAGTATGATTTATTAATCTCCCAATGACATTCTAATGTTTTTGGTTGAAGGACTACGTCTCGCATTATCATATTTTACATAATACAATTAAAACCATTTAAGAACTATTAGACATAGTAACAGTTTTAGCAAAGTAACAGTTTTGGAAGCCATGTTATTATACATAACATAAGTATTATGTTTCTACAGAAACAGAATACTTATAAATCTTGTAGAAAAAAAAAACTAAAATGAAAATACATTCTTACTAACTGCACTGTGCTTTTTATAGGAACGCATAATTAATATCACTTCCAACTGTTAGTAAATGTATTAAGTATTTACATAACAACTGATGTTTTATATAAAACACATGTAAATCTGTACTGAAAATAACTCCTTCAATTGTTCAATGATATTTTATTGACGAAGTAACAAAAAAATCTTTTCTACAAGTGCTGGGAGCACAGACCGTTCTTTATTCAGTACTCACCACTGTATATTTGTATTTAAACAGCATACACGGCAGGAAGAAAATTGTAGCCCAACTTACCTACAATAAAGTACTGTCATAACGTCACGCGTAATGACGTATCCCTAAGAGACCACAAAATTCGCAAGGTCTGACAGACAGCACGGTAGCTCAATTGGTAGAGCGTTTGGCCCGATTAGCCAAAAAGTTGCTGGTTCAAGTCCCGCCCGTGCGCAAATTTTTGGTTTCTTATTTCATCTTTATGAATATAAAGTACCCTTTTAGCTTTTGGCGTAAGAAGAAGTGTAAAATAAATTGCACTAGTAAAATGCAACTTGGCTGATTATAAATAATCTGTAATTATAAATTGGCTTCCTTCATCTTAACCGATTGTTAAATATTTGTAAAAATATTTCCTTCGGATATTGTGAGAGCAATCTCGCAACATTGATGACGTCACGCAGCCTACGCGTTAAAGTAAGCGCTTGCAAAATTCAACAGGCTTGCTAATGTGACGGTTACCGAGTGGTATAGGCATACGCCCGGATAGCATAAGACACGGGGTTCGATTCCTCATCTGTCACACAGCCAAAGTTGCTTTTTACAAGTGCTATTTATATTATTTAGTTTGTATAGTGACAAAACACTATAAGGTCCGGTTTCCATCAAAAAGCCAAAAAGTGCTACGTATGTAAACAAACGTTCAAAATTAATCGTTAGAAATTATTATAAGCAATAAGACCGCCTAAATTATACTCATCGTCATCATCATCATCAGCCAAAGGACGTCCACTGCTGAATATAGGCCTCCCCCACGGCTTTCCACAGCGACCAATCACAAGCGGTCTGCATCCAATTTGATCCTGCGATCTTTACAAGCTTGTCTGTCCATCTTGTCTGTGGACTTCCTACGCTGCGTCTTTGGTCGAAGGGTCTCCAGTCTAGAACTTTACTGCCTCAACGGCCATCAGTTCATCGCGCTATGTGCCCTGCCCATTGCCACTTGTGCTTACTGATTCTCAAGGCTATGTCTGTTACCGTAGTTCTTCTACGTATCTCCTCATTTCTGATTCGATCCCGTAGAAAAGCACCGAGCATAGCGCTCTCCATCGCTCGTTGTATGATTTTCAGGATCTTAATAAGGCCCATAGTTAGAGACCATGTTTCGGATCCGTATGTCATCACTGGTAACACACACTGGTTGAAGACTTTCGTCTTCAGACACTGAGGTAGTTGAGATGATAAGACACTCTTGCGCAATTTTCCGAGCGCTGCCCGAATTATACCAATGCCTAAATTATACTACTTCCCAATATTTAACATGTATCTTAATTTGTGTATTGTGTGCAACACAGTTTTCTTTATTAGTAAACATGTTCATGATTTTTACGACCTTCGTGGTGTAGGGGCTAGCACGCTGGGTTTCAAGGCGTCACCGCTTCGAAGTCCCGGGTTCAACTCCCGGCCGGTTCAATGTAGAAATCATATTTTACTACATTGTCTCGAGTCTGGGTGTTGTGGTACCACCGTTGTGTCTGTTTTCCATAACTCAAGTGCATTGGCTACTTACTTTGGGAACAGAGCAATGTATGTGATTGGTATCCAATTTCAACAACGCAACCACAAATGTACAAAATGAAGATTAATTTTGTACATTACTTTTAAAATATATATTGTTTTGTTTGTCTCACCGCCTACAATCATTTCTGCTTAGTCAAAGGTATGACTGGTACAGAATGCTATATGGCGTTTAGTCCAGCTTTTGTACAAATTTTGGTTGTACAATAAGTATAAATAAATAAATAATAATGACTGTGACTAAGCTATGGCGCATATTTTTTTCCGAAACCATGTTTGTGACTGTTGGCTTATTTAGAATTTAATTTAAGCCATTCTTCACCCGGTCTTTTCACTTCTGACAATCCTATTACATTCGCACCCCTGGTTCCACATGAGCCAATTCTACTGCCGTTGCACATTCTACTGGATCCGCTGGGGACTCGGGGCCATTGTTTTTGTTGTACTTGCATCTTCAAGCCTAAACCCTTTCAAAAAGATGCAAGTACTGTCTACTACACATTTCAATAAAATTAACTTTTATGAAAAAAAGTAAAAACCGACTTCAAAACCAAAATGTAAGGAAAAGTCTTACATAAGCTCTTGATGCTTTAAAGGAAAGGATCCATTTTAGGCGAATAATTTCGTTTTGGAGTCGGTGCTCTGGGCCCCTATTTTTGAATCACTCGTGTCAAAATGGCGAGTGAAAAGCATTAATTAAAGTCGAATTTTCTAATGAAAATCAGTTGAAATCCACATGGGAGGGATTAGCAAAAATACATTTTAATTTTGTAAGTACTTACGTCAATAATTCGCGCGATTATGGTAGAATTTTAATTCGTTTTCGAATAATTATCACACGCCATATTCAAGCGAGTGATTCAAAAATAGAGGCCCTGATAGTTGATAATTGAGATGGTCAAAGTGATGGCACCGACTCCAACCTTACACCTTGATCTTTAAGCAGCTACAATTAACCTATCATAAGTTCTGTCATTATAATTACTGAACTCCTCAGCCTTAAGTAGTTCCACCATCAGCTCAGCTCCACACGATGTTAACTGTCAGACTTAAGAAAATACCTATCAACATTAAGATTCTAGTTCAAATAAACTGTACGTGCCTTTAAAATTGTAGGGTTTCCCTCAATTGCACCAATATCCCATCATCAGATCCCGATTTGGCAACAATGGGTCCAACTAGAAGATAACCTCTAAGTTGGAGAAAAAATATGTCAAATCGGTCCATAAATGACTGCGACAATATAAGGAAACTCAGCTATAAATAAAAATCATACAGTCGAATTTATAACCTCCTCCTTTTTTTAAGGTTGGTTAAAAAAAGGTTGGTTGGTTGGTTGGTTATACACTTCACTTTACCCTTTCTTTCAAGCGCGATGAGTTGACCAATGAAAAAAAGTAAAAATATTACTACTATCATTATATTTAAAATTTATCCCGCGGGATAAGTTTGGAACGGGATGATTTCAACTTGATTAAAGAGTTTTCTATTCTATTCTATTTTGACCAAAGCATCCCAGACAATTGTTAGGTAGGCTCATCAATATTATATTATCTAGGGCTCAGTGTACCTATGTTATTTTTTCAGTGAAATGACCTACCCACTGCCGGGCACAAAAGTTGGAGCGAAACCCGGACGGAATTGTTGTTCCCGAAACAAGAGATCGCCGATACGCCAGCGAATAAGGTGAGCCTTACAGTGAAATACAATTATCTAAACCCCATCTTAACTAAGAGACGATTTTAGCAACGTCAGATATGACTTATGCGAGTGATGATCATAAAAAAACTGACCTAAGTAAGATAGGGATTTATTTAAACTAGGTATACAACCATAAAATCAATCCCCATTTTTAGGGTTCCGTAGCCGAATGGCATAAAACGGAACCCTTATAGTTTCGTCAAGCCATTTTATTCTGTAACTATAAGCATTACACAATTGAAATTTGGTAGGAAGATGTATCCTGTTAACCGCTTCACGATTCTTATACAAAAAAAATAAAAATAATGACATTCGGACATGAGACTAGGAACAAGGACAAGTTCAAGGACTCCCTTGAACATGGATATAGGATAGGATACATGATACTAAAACCTATGCTTGTCTATAGATAGGTCTTTTAAAATGTCGTGACTCGTGACTAGACGCTTTCAAAGTGGTGAAATAGGCGTCCCCCCCCCCCCCCCCCCCATCTAACTTCTGAATTAAGCGAGTGTGAATTTTGAAAAATATATATAATGTAGATCTTAACAGAAACTTTCAACGAAAATTTGGGTTGAACGGGATCGAATGAGAAGTTTTTGAGATATAACACATTTTCAACAACCGCAAACATGACTTTGTACTTCATTATGAAAAAGAAAGTATATTTACTGTCAACAAAAAACTGTGGTATTTTAGTAAGTGGAAGAAAGTGGATTCCCTACTTCAGTCAAAGTTGGCACGGAACCCTCAGTGCGCGAGTCCGACTCGCACTTGGCCGGTTTTTACTGTATATACCTTTCATTTAAAACGACTTAACCAATTGCATTATTTTCACGCTTTATCACACATTAAAAAACAAAGTAAAAGGCTAAGTACGAGTCGCACTCGCGCACTGAAGGTACCGTGTCAGCTTTAACAAAATTATGGGTCCTCTTACTTCCACTAGTCAAAACACCTCAATATTTTGATGACAGCAAAAATAAATTTGTTGTTCGTAGTATTTGTATAAAGGACAAAATTATACATATTTGCGGTTGTTGAAAATGGGATATATGTCAAAAAGTACTAGTTTGTTCTCGTTCCAACTTTTCGTTGTAAGTATTTATACAGATCTACATCATACCATTCTCTCTTTGTCACTCTGAAAGGCGTTTTAAAGGAGGCTTTTCTAATTTCATATCGCTTTGTTGGAAAGCATTACAAACCAATTTTTAAGCGCTCGCTTTGCTCGCGCAGATTTTTGTCTTGTCTAGCAATTGCGTTCCAAAAAAATTCTTAAAATGAAAACGTGACAGAAGACTTAAATGCTCACAATCACAACTCTTGACTTATCTACTCAAAAAGTAAAATGAAACATATGTTTAAAAAAAATAACATTCTGATCAAATTAAATTTTGGGGTATATCAACATTCGACATAAGTATCAAGCATCTAATAGATAACCGCGAGCGTGATATTGCGCGTAAATGCGGCACTCGCCTAACAAAAGCCGGACAAGCCGGACACCGTTTATTTTGACCGGACACGCAATTAAAAAGCCTACTTATGTCCGGCTTTATCCGGACGCCTGGCAACCCTAACTATATGCATAGCATTGAACAACATTTTTTGAAGTGAAAACTTCTTTAGCGGCGTTGAGCACTTTTGTGGGATGGGGGAAAAATGTGAAACTCGCGTCAGGACACGTCGGCTGATCGAAAAACCGTAAGACGGTTGGCGAAATTATGGATGTAAGTTGATTTTTCTGAGAGATAAACTTTTTAATGTAATTTAATATAATATAAATTGTAATGTTTGTGTACGATAGCGCAATAAATAAATATTGTATTCTATAAAAATATTATATTATAATTATTATTATTGTATTATTATTATTATTATTATTGTATTCTATCACAAAAATGATAGTACTTTTATATTGATAATAAGAGCAATTCATTCAAAATTATTCCCTAACTATTCCAAAAAATCAAAAATGCACAACGTTGATATTCAAGTTTTCACTTCTGCCGGCACTCCCGGAGTGCAATTTTGTTTTTTTTTATTTTGTTTAAGTTCCATGTAGGATTAGGAGCCCTTCTCAAATGTCATTATTCTTTTTTTGTATGGGAATCATAAGGCCGTTTGCAGGATACACCTACTTACCAAGTTTCATCTATGTAATGTTAATAGATTTAAAATAAAGTGGGTCAACTGACATACGAACGAAAGACAGTCAGACAGACTTGAAGAAGGTTTTAGTTTTTTGCCATTCGACACCCTAAAAATATAGGAAAAACGCGCACAAAATGCTTTTGAAAGGTACTACTAATCGCGGGGAACTACATTGAAAATTCGCAAAATAATGCTTCCTTCAGCTTTTTAACTGGTAGTTGCGTATCTTACACCTCGTATATATATAGTACAGTACTTTTACCCTAAGTTTACTCGCTAGCGACGGAGTCACATTTTGTATGGAACATTTTAGTTCTGTCCGTGACCGCTAGAGGCGCTGTGCAATTTTCCATAGACTTTTTTTACGGTCGTCGCTAGCGAGTAAAACCGTTGTAAACTCATGGTAACAGTACAGTCGCCAGCACATCAGGTTACCCACTTTTGTTGCAAACTAGCCCTTATTACAACTGCATAAGATACTGCATTACCTTGACATGATGTTGTCCGTACAAAGCTTAATCTAGTTGGCTTCATTGATTCTTGACATCGTATTGAAAATTTATTTAGGTTAGTTAAATTTTATAATGAAAAAAAAAATGTGTGTTTGCAATTTGTTTTGTTGTGTGTGTGTGGTGTGCAAAAAAAAGTACTACAAGTAAATAAATAAATAAAAATACTTGCAAAAAATCGTGGAGAGATGAGACACGTTAGTAGGAAGGCCTTTGCCGATCAGTGGGATACTATAGATTTTAAAATAAAGTTGTGAACCGCTGGGGCCGTATTCAGACGTAATGAGTCCCCCACCTGCCCCCCCCCCCCCGTATCGTTTATAAACTACTGTATTAAATATTAAATATATAATATTGGACACCAATCACATACATTGCTCTGATCTCAAAGTAAGTAGCAAATTGCACTTGTGTTATGGAAATCAGACACAACGGTGGTACCACAACACTCAAACCCGAGGCAATATAGAAAATTTTGATTTCTATATTGACCCGACTGGGAATCGAACCGGTGACCTCGGAGCGGCGACGTCTTGAAACCAGTGTGCTTATCCACTACACCACGGAGGTCGTCAAAGTAGTAGGGAGATTTAAAGACATTCCATATTTAATCCGTCAGGTACTATTATTTTTTATCTTATCATACTATTATTTTTCTTGCACACCACTTAAAACATTCACACATGCGCATTTAAGGTAGCCTTACTGCTAATTGCGATCTCTTTGACAAACGTAAAATAACGATAATTCATTTCCATTCGAGGTGCTCGTAGCGCAGTGGTCACAACGCTTTGGTATTGATACCGAAGTGAAGCAAACTACGGCGCGGCCGTATTTGGATGGGTGACCATTCCGATCATTTAATAAGTGACGTACATCACGAGCATCTCCGTGCTTCAGTAGGCACGGAAGGCACGTATTAAGCCGTTGGTCCTGGCTAATATCGGTTGATATTAGTCGTTAAGCCTAGTCAGAAGCCGTGTGGACGGCTTGATAACATCTGACAGCAGGGTTAGTCGCTTGCCTTGCAAACACCCCTCCGCCAACCCGCACTGAGCTCGCGTGGTGGAGTATGGCTCGAACTACCTCATAGTTGAGGTAAGGCTTTTGCCCAGCAGTGGGATGTTACAGGCTAACTTAACTTTACTCATTTCCAGTCAGAAAATAAGCGCCCCCCCCTTCAGCAGGGGGCCCTGGCGGCCGGAGAAGCCCATGGTCAGGAGCCCTGACCCCACCGTACCCCACCTTAAGTATGGTCTATTTCCGCCGAAGAAGAATACGGAAAGGTATAATTATGTTTTTGACGGTATTTTAAAATGTAGAGCCCGAAATTAACAACATTGAATCTGAGTATACAAATTCCTGGTTTACTGATAGTGAATGCCCTAAGGCATTTAGTAAGCCAAAGCTGTAGAGCTTACAGTTCAATAAAACAATAAATAAATTCATTAATCCATTTAATCTTTTGAATAAAGATTATCAGTTTATCCAGAATTAGAAAATATTCTGTATATACAGGGTGACTTTGTTATCAGTACCGAAATTTTGTGTAAAGACTCCACTGATGAATATGAACAACTTTTACTATGGGGGGAATAGCGAAATCGAGAAAAAAAATCAGCTGTTCCATACAAAAGTTCAATTGGCGCGCGGTCAAAATGTATGGAACAGCTGATTTTTTTTCTCGATTTCACTATTGCCCCCATAGTAAAAGTTGTTCATATTCATCAGAAGAGTCTTTACACAAAATTTCGGTACTGATAACAAAGTCAACCTGTATATTTTGGTCAGCGACGAGCAACTCAGGGGTGGTTGTACAAACGATACTGATGCCAATAAAATATATATTAATAATAAAGGAAACCTACATAATTATTTTATTAATGCGATGCTAGCGAGCGAGTCAAAACTAGGCGTTGTATTTTGTAGAGACGCACAAGTATAAATAAATATAAATATAAACATTTGACAACATGCACTTGTGTTATGGAAATCGGAAACAACGGTGGAACCACAACACCCATACCAGAGACATAGAAAAAGAAAAGATTGTTTTCTACATTGACCCGACCAGGAATTGAACCCCGAACCTCACGAGATGGCGACGCTTGAAACTAGCGTGCTAGCTACTCGACCACGGAGGTCGTCATACGAGGTGCGAGTTTCGTTTTGGTTTTATTTTAAATGTCGTGAAGAGGTTTCCTTTTATAATACTTGCATATAATTCAAAGTTTTTTTTTTAAATAATCATAACTCATTTATTATCATCCCTGACTGAGATGGATGTCACTGACCAATACAACACCTTGTGTATCCTTTTGGCCATTTTTTTTTTCAGATTGAGATTTTTGCCATTTGACTGCTTAAATGGAACTCAAAATTACGTTTAACCTTTTTTTTTAAATCAAGAGTATTTCATTGCTTAAATAACATAATTGTTTTAATAGCCAACTGCAAGTGAAAAGCTCATCAGATCACAAACCAAAAGCTCGCACGCCTACCCCTGAGAAGAATACCAAAAAAGAAAAGAAAATTAAGAGTAAAAAATATAGTAACACAGGTAAGAACTACACGTAATAATGTGACTTTTATGTACCTAAACGGATCAAAAGTGTTTTTTACGTATTTTAAAAAATATTTTGAAGTCCATTTGTAAAACATTTTTGAATTTGACTTGTACAATTTTAGGAGGTGTTTTAGGGGTAATTTTTTGGTCATTTTCACTGTGACCCCCCTGTGAGCTCTTTGTAAGCCTCTTGTGACCCCCAGCCCTAGTTGGACACATTACTAAATCAAGCATTCTGTATACGATTGTTGTAAAAATACGTTTGGTGTATTGGTTAGCGCTTATTAAGCCAGAGCGGTCGCAGGTTCGACTCCCTCGAAGTTGGCGGTGTTTTACCTCCGTTACTAGGAAAAGCACGTAAAGCCGTTGGTCCTGCGCCTGATGTCTCTCCGGTCGTGTCAGATTGCTGTCCCATAGGGCTATGAGAGTAAGAGGAATAGAGAGTGCACCTGTGTTTGCGCACACACTTGTGCACTATAATATTTTCCGCGTAGTCGATTAGTCGTTGTGATTGACCATCGTAGTCGAAATCGGCTAGGGGGGACTATTATTATTACTATTAATGTATTTTAGTCCGAATGGAATATTGCAAACCTTATCTTCAACCGAAAGCTCAAATTTTGTATACACGATTAGTTTATACGACAATGCATGGTTAGCTATACGTGTTGTTATTCTAAATCCAATATGGCGGATTATCCAAGATGGCAGACTTGTATTTTTTTCTGGACTATCTTAGGGTATCAAATAAAAAGGTTTGCTAAGGAGAACACGAAAAAATACTACGTCACATTAAATTATCCAATATGGCGGATTTTCCAAGATAGCATTACCACAATATTTATGATTAGTATAAAATAGAGATGCGCCGAGTAGCACTTTTGCCGAGTACCGAGTACCGAATATTACTCGGTTCATTTTTTTTCCAACCGAGTACTCGGCCAAGTGACTCTGTTACAATCAAATTCCTGTTTCGGATGTGTAAACAAGTACAAACAGGTTAGCTTTATCGGGACATTAGAGCGCGATGATCCTAAAAGCCCCAGTACTTTAGAATAAGCTGACAAAAGACAAGAATCCTTTCAAGTGGTGGACAGGGAACCAAACAAGGTATTCAGAACTGGCACATTTAGCACGAGTGTTACTATGTGCACCTGCAAGCACCGTGCATAGGGAGTGATTACTTTCGGCGGCTGGTAACGTCTACAAAGAAAAAAATGGAATTGGCTGTTACCAGAACGTGCAGAGATCTTTGTGTTACTGCATCATAATTTAACTTTATAAAATTTTACACTTTCTTTCATTCACTAGTGCTCCTCATTTTGTCTCATTACCACTCATACATTATCATAATTAAGTTTGTGAAAGATTTCCCCTGTTGTTTAGATGATACCTACCTAAATATACTGCTTTTCATAAACCGAGTACACTCGGGATGAAAACCGAGTTACTCGGCCGAGTACGAGTATTAAAAAACCCACCGAGTACGCCGAGTACCGAGTATTAAACGAGTACTCGGCCCATCTCTAGTATAAAACAAATAATAACTAAAACATATTAAAATAAATTAACTGTAAAAAAAATTTTTTAAGGATTTTTAGTGACCTTCAATTTTTTATTATTAAATCAAAACTAATCAATTTTGTACTATGTACCTAATACACAATATAAATTTTATAAAAGCTTGTCGCGGGATGTGCCTGTATCTAACTGGTTATGACACAATGTTTAGTGACTTGACTTATTAAGAAATAGAATGTCACTCATAAAATAGCCAACACATATCGCGACAAGCTATATAAAATTTTAATTGTGTAATAGGTACAGTCGCCAGCACATCAGATTACCCAATTTTGTTGCAAACTAGGCTCTATTACAACGGTATAAGTCACCGCAGTGTTTACCTTGACGTGCTGTTGTCCGTACATAGTCCAAATTTGATTTATCATCAACATTATCAGTCAAAGGACGTCCACTGCTGAACATAGGCCTCACTCACGGCTTTCCATAGCGACCGATCACTAGCGGTCTGCATCCAGTTTGATCCTGCGATCTTTTTAAGGTCGTCTGTCCATCTTGTTGGTGGACGTCCTACGCTCCTCCAAATTTGATTAGTTTGATTCAATAAAAATAATATTCTAGGTATCTTTAAATACAAGTGTTTTTACAGTATTTATTTATTTATTTATCTTCCAGGTAATGAACAAGACGGTCCATCCCCAATGTATGTTTTCCGAGACATCGACCCTCGGTGCACACGCCAGCTCACCGTGTCACCGCCGTCACACATAGACATCAAACCAAAAACTACCCAGCCAAATACTAATGGTAACAAAAAATATTTTTTTCTTCTTTGCTGTTCTATATATTGTTAACAGTCTTGACATTCATAATGATGAAATAAATAACCAAAAAATTTGCGCTCGTGACTTGAACCAGCAACCTCTTGGCTGACCGGGCTAAACGCTCTTACCAATCTAATCTGTGTTACCAATTAAGCTACCGTGCTGTCAGTCCGACCTTGAGAAATTTGTGGTCTCTTATGGATACGTCATTGCGTTACGCTTAGCGCCATCTACCCGTCTGTTTATGCAACAGTAGTTATTCTTTACAGAATGAATTCAACTTGGAATTTGATGATGCTTCGCTATCTAATGGTTTGGAATGATTTTAACACTCACAGTGTCATATTTTATATTCATAAAGATGAAATAAGAAACCAAAATATGCGCACAAGCGGAAATCGAACCAGCAACCTCTTGGCTGACCGGAGTCTTGACATTACTTTTTAAGAAAATAGTTCAATTTAAAATAAGATAAAGACAAAACTCACAATCTTTATTGGTAATCATCCATCATCCACAACTGACATCAGGTGCGATTGAGGTCAAATATCTGCTAAGCTTCTAATAAAAAATAAAAATAAAAACATCGATGAGCAGCGAGATTATTTTACCACTTTTTTTAATTGCCTTAAAAATTTACGAAGGACAAAAACAGCCGCAATTTTCACGCGTAATTTAATAAAAAATAGTAAAAAATATTATATTTGCGATTGGTTGGCACGTACAGGGTATCAAATCAAATAGTTAATTTTATTCTCTGATATTATTTTCAAAGCCATAAAAAAGATTGGTAAATTATTTGAACTGCAAAGAAAAACTAACTTGATGGTAAGCGTTCATATACAGCTCAGTGTTGAATTAGTTTTAGCCATATTGGCCCGTAACTTTAGGCAAATAAAAATAAAATAAAATCCAATAAAAAAGAAAAACATGAATTGAAGCCAACCATTTGACCATGATTGCAGCTGATGTTTAGTGACAGACAGTGCAATTTATTATAATATAAATAATAAATGTTATTATAAAATTAACTAGATATTATTAAGATCTCACTACAAAAAAGTAATAACGCCTATTATTATTATTAGACAAAAAAAAACAAGCACGAGTTACCCCGATGGTACCATGACTCATGTAACCGAGTCAAAACGTCGTGAATGTATATAAATACGATATTTATCTTAAAATAAGTGTATTGTTGCATTAAATCCCGTGTGTTGATACTCGTAAGTTTACTACGTAAAGCAACAAAGTTTAAAATCATAAAATTTTATAACGTCAGGTTTCTAGTATGACAGTGTATGAAGGCTTTGTTGCCACTGCTTGTTAACTACAAGACATGGCTAAATAGAAGTATGGGCGAATTCTGAATAGATTTCTATTAATATTTTGTATAAAAAAAGATTCAGGAACTTTTCAAAAACCAATAATCTTAAAAATAAAATCGTGGCAATTCCGTTTGTAGTTTCGTAGTAAGATGGGTAACCGTGACTTTAAAAAGTAAGCATCAAATTAATATTCCTATCGGAATAGAAGGACAAGTAAAAGCTGTCAAACGAAACCGATTTAAGATGTCAGTATCTAACATAAGTAAGTTACATTTGTAGCTTTAAATGAGGTAACCTTTCGATCAGGTGATTAAAAACACTGTTCCTAAGATAAACATATTAGTTTACTGCATGATAAACAGTCGACACAAAATATTGAACATGCAGCTCTTGTGTAAAACTAAATATTATTTCATTATATAAAATATTTTTATATACATTCCCTGTGTTATTCAGTCTTTACTTTTTACGTAAATTAACGTTTGTAGAATAAAATAAACAAACTGCGTACTTTAAATTTGAAGCGCATTGGTAAATATAAGTCGTATATTAAGAGGCTTCGATTTGGACTAATTTACCTTTTGAATGATTATTTGTTGGGTTATTCCGCTGTAATGAACAACAATCAATCACCGATCAAGTCACCATATTTCAACAAAATATACACAATAATATTTCTTCAAAATATACACAACTTCACATAATTTTTCAAAAACTCAAATGAGAGAAATTTTCAGCGAGCTTCTATGAGGCTTCCGAACTGACTGACAGCTGCTGAAAACGGTTTTGCTACTTCGCATCTCCCATCTCTTTTTATCACACAGTTTGCTGCTAGTGACATCTCGCTTTTGTCGTTCTATTCCAAAGGGATAATAATTTTATGCTTTTTTATCGCCTGACTTTTGTTGGGTTTTTTTAGGTCATTATTGTCGAAAAAACAATATAAAAACATATATATTTTAATTATTATACTAAAGTTCTAGCGAAATAATAATTACGGAATAATTAATTAATGAATATTTCAGAGTTATAGGATATTGACAAATCTTTATACATTCTTAGGGCAGTCGTTTTGCCATCTTCTTTGGATTTCTATTTTATTTGCAATGACAAATATTTTATCTCAACCAATATTATGTATGTTTCACCTGGGTGCGAGAAATAAGTAGCTATCACAATTTATTTTCAGGACGTCAGTCAAAAATTGATCCTATAATTGTAACACCGCCGAAGAAAATGCAAACACTCATGCCGAAAAGGAACAGCACAAAAAAGGCCTCCCATTAAGCCCTTAGTACGACACTATATTTTTTTTAAAATATCCATGTTCCGGAGAAAAAAATGACAGAAGAATCTACACATTTCCTACCCTCAATGTATTATAGCGCCCTTTAACACAATAAATTAAAATAATTGAATCTAATGTTTTTTTTAACACAACGTGCTACAAAACTACTGTTTCAAAATAAAGGGAGCGTATTTGAATTTCAGAAACATGGGTAGAAATACGCCAAAAATTTTACTCTCCATAAAAATCAGACGGGTCACGTGACCGGATTTAGAAAAAGATGGAAAGACTTTAGTTTTTTGTTGTTTTTGGACCTATTTTTCTAGGAGAAAGATGATTGATGGCTGGATTGCTCCCTCCAGTTTTGTACCACCTAGCATGTAAATATTCTTTGATGAGTTATTATTACATGTCAGTATTATTGTACGCTATAAATAAAACATAATATAGCCCTTCATATCTTGAGTTCATCTCTGTATCCTTGAATAAAAACATTTGTGCGTAAATTCGCTTATGTTTATTATTAAAAGTTTAATTAATAACAAAACAGTGGTAACCTAATATCATGATCTATTTTTAGCGAAAATAATACAAAAACAAAAGAGATACAGTAGAGTAGAGTTTTGAAATGACTACAAGATTTTAATTATCGTGACAAAGTACTCTAATTATGTGCTACAAAATAATTATATATATGTGTGTGTGTGTGTGTGTGTGTGTGTGTGTGTGTGTGTGTGTGTGTGTGTGTGTGTGTGTGTGTTTGGCCGTTTATATCCTTGAAATGATTCATTAACGTTACTAAAATATGATTCTATAACACTGTGAATATGTCATGAAAACTAGTTATAACTAAGTTTATTTTTAATTATCTTGCTCTATAAATGCCTCAGTCTCATCATAGGTCCAGTTTTTCAACGTTTCGGTTACACTTTTTTTGCAAGTGTAGTAATTTCTAGTGTAGATGTCCATAATTTTGTTAATCCTATTGTACAACCTTGCAGATCGTGCCTTAAACTGCCTCCCAGCATAGGTGGTTCTAATTCTAGGGGTGGGAGCTACCCTGTAATTTCGTCTCCTGGATATTTTAGTACTATCATAAGGCAAAGTCCTATGAACGTTTAGAACTAAGTTAAGTATATAGAGCTGCCGAACTGTCAACGTATCACTTATTTTATGTAGATCTAATGTCGGAAATCTGTAGGTTTTGAAATGCATCACTTTTAAGAGTGCTCTTTGTGCTCTTTCTAATTCAAGGAACTTATCAAATGTATCTACGCAGTCGGTCTTAAATATCTGAGCAATCGAGGCAAATTGCAGAAGTGCTTCCAACTTAACTATAAAAAAAAAAGTAAAAACCGACTTCAAAACCAAAATGCATTAAAAAATCTTAATAAACTCTTCACCATTGAAAGGAAAGGAATCCGTTTTAGGCAAACAATTTCTTTTTGGAGTCGGTGCTGTGATAGTTGATGCTTGATGGTCAAAGTGATGGCACCAACTCCAAAACAGATTTTTTTGCCTAAAACGGATTCCTTTCCTTTCAATGGTGAAGAGTTTATTTAAGACTTTTTAGTGCATTTTGGTTTTGAAGTCGGTTTTTACTTTTTTTAAAAGTTTATTTTATTTCTTCATTTTTAGTGATTACATAAGAGGGCCGGGGGGGAGTTGCACCTTATGATTCTATTTTTTAAGAAGCTACAAATTACCTATCATAAGTTCTGTCATTATAATTACTGAACTCCTAAGCGTTAAGGAGTTCCACCATTAGCTCAGCCCCACAAGATGTTGACTATCAGACGTAACAACACGTCAACGTTAAGATTCTAGTAAAGAAACACAATACGTGCCTTTAAAATTTGAGGGTTTCCCTCGATTACACCAAGATCCCATCATCAGATCCCAAAATGAAAGAAAGAAACGGGACCAACTAGAAGGTACACCCTCTAAGTAGGCGAAATTTTTTTTCGATTCGGTCGACAAACGACTGAGATATGAGGTAACATAGATTCCAAAAAAAAAAACATACAGTCGAATTGATAACCTCCTCCTTTTTTGAAGTCGGTTAAATAGGGACTCTTTTCATAGTTTATATTATAGTAAGATGACGCTGGCAGTTAATAACGCTTTGTAGTTTTCAGTATTGTCATGACTGTCATGAAAGTGTCATGCAGTAAATAAATTCAGGCAAGTGAGTGTTCAGATATTATTGGTTAGTTGTGTGTATAGAAGTTATTGACTAACATCTGCTCAGATATTTATGAAGTAATGAATGTTCTGATATTAATGGTAACTTGTAGTGTATGGAACTTAGTGAAATTTTAAACTGTGCAGAAGTATTTGGTCACTTTGTCTGCTCCGATATATCTGATGGCGACTGTACGTAACGAGGCCAGCAAAGTCTTTGACCGCGTTTGAACGCGTGCGAAAGTCTTTGCCATCAAAATCGAGTGAAATGTATTTTAACTGTTTTAATAATTAAAAACTTAGTAAATGAAGAGTCTTGTTTTTTCCTCGCAAGTGTGTTGAAAAACGTCGTATGAAACACGTGTGCCTGTGACCATAATATACGCGGCTTTCTTATGGCGCACTCACTTTCGCTCGTGCGCATACAATATCGTCTTGTATGTAATGGTCAACTTAGCACACTTGTATCATAATGTACTATTTGTCGCGTGTACAAATAATGATTGTAGTTGCAATAGAAAGATAGACATGAAACTGTTCTGCAATACACTGCAGTTTGAAGTAAATCAATATTGCTTCATCTAAGTTTCACAAAATTACGTAACTGAAAACAGAAATTTAAACAATAGCTTAAATATAGATTTGCTACAGCTATTAAGTTCGCTTTTAAAGACTTAAAAAAGTCATTTTAGGCCCATTTTAAAGTTAATAAATACCGGCCAAGTGTGAATTGGACTCACGCACTGAGGGTTCCGTGCCAACTTTAACTGAATTAGGGAATCTACTTACTTCCACTTATCTAAAATACAACAGTATTTTGTTGACAGCAAATATAACTTTGTTTCTCATAATGTTTGTATGAAGATTAAAGTTATGTTATATATATTGTATATATTACAAAAAATGCTCTCTATGCTCGATCCCGTTCAAACCATTTGTTATCACATATTTTTTTCCAAATAAACAGACTCGCTTAAGTTTGTGTAAAGTAGCTGTGATATACGCACGGATCGACAGACAGACTTGACGAAACTATAAGGGTTCCGTTTTTTGCCATTCGGCTACGGAACCCTAAAATTTGCCTTCAAAAACTGACTAAAAAGCCTTCAAATAACGCATTCGTCTTCTATTTAGTTAAATCAAATTATTTTGGAGTCAGCGCATGATGTGTGTTAGTGTAAGCTTGAGTATTTTTTCATGATTTTTAATTATTACTTACATCTCAAAAACTACTGGACCAATTTTGATTAAACTTACACTGTACCCTAAGTTGAACTATACCTGATTGATCTAAAAAAGAATCATCTCGCTATGACTTCTCGTTTTCGAGAAATCATAGCATAAATCTTGAGACAAACATACATACACTATAACGAAATATTGCACATGTGTTTGAAATAGAAAGCCTTATCAACATACAACAATTTCATCAAATTCCGACGATATCACATACAAACAGGTCGCATTGATTAGCTCCTTTTTTGCATTCAATAAAAAAAAATTGAAAAGGATATTTTGGGTATAGGAAATATATTTAGGAATCGGTATTGCGATCGTATCGACTGCTCGAGAATACAAGATTTCTGTTCTCAATACAATTTAATGGACTAACGTATAAAGTTAAGCTAAGTAGGAAAAACATAGTTTGCTTACTAGGAAGTATCACACGCAAGGGGTTCATTCATGAAAGTTCAATTGAGGTAAGTGGTATATGCAAATTAGGCAACAAACAAACTATTAGATGCATTTTGATTGGCATCATTACGCCTTTATTTTTACGAACATACGAATGAAGTGAAGCCAACGTCATATGGTTGGAAATGTGTACTACGTAGATCATGGTATGACTCAGTTTGCAGCGGGAAGCGATTCAGGAAACGCTAAAATAAGGGTTAGTATATGGGATAAGAGACAACGAATGTTTATAAGATGAAATAAGAAACCAAAAAACAATTTCAAAACCAAAGTGCACTAAAAAGTCTTAAAAAACTCTTGACTCTTTAAAGGTAAGGATCCATTTTAGGAGAACAATTTCTTTTTGGATTTTTGGACTCTGTTCTCCGATAGTTATATCTACTTGAGATGGTCAAAGTGATGGCACCGACTCCAGAAAAAAATGATCGCCTAAAATGGATCCTTTCCTTTAAAGGTTCAAAAGATTATTTAAGACTTTTTTCACGCTATCTGATTGGCAACGTTCAATTACGTGTCATGTAATGTTGACTTAAAGTGCCTCGTCTCGGCTCACGGCCCGAAATATTGTATGAAAATTGATTACGTGATAGTCGGTAATGTGACACAATTCGCCTGCACTATCATCATCAACTTGAAAACGATTAGTTCGAAAACGAAACGCCTACACGCGCCGGCCGGGCAGAAAAAAATATTGCGTAATTATTAGTGCAATAATATTTAAGGTCTGGTCACACAGCCGGCGGGGCGGGACGGCGACGCGACGCCGGCGGAAGGCCAGCGGGTTGGACGAGTTGTATAATATAGAAATATAGGAGACATGACAGACAGCGCCGCCACGCTCGGCGGGGCGGTAACTGGCGCGTCGCGTCGCCGTCGCGCCGAGCGCGAATACAAAACACAGCGCGGCGGGGCGGGCCACCGTCGCGCCGAGCGTGGCGTGAGCGGGACGGCAAGCGTTGTGTTATATGATGTTCGTATTTAGTAGCCACACAGACGGCGGAGCGTGGACGCGTCGCGCTCGGCGGGACGGAGTTTTGTATTTTTATACAACTTTTAGTACCAAAGAAAAGATGTTGAAACAATTGAACGTCTGATAGAATGAGTCAGAGGTTACACATTGATAAACGACCTTAGCCACAAATAATATAAAAAAGATTCTCTGAAATCTGCCTGCAATCTTGCCATCACGTCACACTGCGGGCGGAACGGCCGGCGCGACGCCAGCGGGACGGTCACGCCGGCAGTGTGACTGCCTCATAGCGCTGGCGTTCCGCCGGCGTCGCGTCGCCGTACCGCCTCGCCGGCTGTGTGACCAGACCTTTAGTAAAGAACATAACACGGTGCAGGCGAATCATGCCACTTTACCGAAAAACCCATTTTTGGTGTAGGCCACTCGCACCCAGGCGCCAGCACCCAGCGAAGAGGAGATATTCAAAAATCGAATTCAAGAATCGAGGGGAGGAGGGGGTTGTACCTAATGACTCTATTCTTTAAAAAGTTTCAAATTACCCAGCATAAGTACTGTCAATATGACCACTGAACTCCTTTACGTTTAGGAGTTTCACTACCAGCTCAGCTTCACATGATGTTGACTATCAGATGTGTCGACATGTCAACATTAAGATTCTGGTACACAAATACTAAAATTTGAGGGTTTCCCTCAATTACAGCAAGAACCCATCATCAGATCCTGGCTTGGCAACAATGGGGCACAACAAAATAAAGACGCATTAATATATAAAAAACAATATCTATATAAGATGTACTGAACTGTAGGTGTATGTATAATGATTTGATTAAGCTTACATCAAGGATCATTCTCGATTTCTGATACAAAAGAGAACATCAGTCAGTATAAACGAATAATATATTTCTTTGTAACTAAAAAAAGATTCCTCAATCTTGGCAAATAGTAAATAAGTACTACCTACTATTGCTTAACAGAGCCAATGATTATACATAACTATCACTTTGCGTTTTTTTTCAATATGAAGCATTCATGGAATGGAATCCTGCTAGTTTAGATTATTACTTCCTGCATTGTGGTATACACAAAGTATTAATAAATTAAATAATATCTGGAAGTGTCACCCTATATTTCAACACCGCTAATCGCTGCATTCAAGTCCCCACCTTTTTACAGCGTATCGATTTTACACATTGCGCAATTCGCAAGCAACTTCACTTCGCTGGCATACGTTGCTATTACGTTGTGGCAGGCACTCGCCCGTACCGTCGCGAAATATTGAATTTATCTGATTCCCACAAGAATCCGAGTGCCAAAAAACAAAAATACAGCCACATTGTCTATTTTTTATTAATCATATTACAATGTTGGTGGCAATCTATCCGTAATACGCGTGCTTTCCGCGCGTTCACACAAAAAGTGTATTTGACTAGCGTTTTTTTACTGAAAAGGTTATTAAAAGATATTAAAACGGCGTCGACACGAGATAATAAGTATAAAAAACAAATGCATTATACGGCTAATGCCGTATGCATCCTTAAAAGAAGCGACGTTAAGTTAGAATCAACGGAATCCGAGGATCATTTTACGTATTCAGCCAGAACTTTACCAGCCCCTCCTGACATCTTGAAGCGATGTCCTTACCACGAGAGTTTATGTTTAACCAGGTTAGTGTCTTAATTATTTATTTTAATACTATTTTTTTACCATTTAGATATATCATGCATTGGTCAAACGCACGTCAGGAATATTCTGTGAATCTTATGACGTGGGCGTTTGGTCTTCAAGCTAACGTATGAGTGTGTACCTACATGCCACTGTTATTAATAAAATAAGATTTAATTTTCGTTGTATGCTGTCGAAGAAATCAAACATTTCAATTCAACACTTAACTTCGGAACGATTGGTTCGTAATAAATTATTAGTAATTACTTAAGCATAGATTTTTAGGTTATAGTAATAATTGCGCCAAAAACCTCATTAAAATTATAATTTAGGGCAACAATTAGGAATATTTGCAGTTAAGCATAACTTAGGCGCGGTATTCATGTGCAGTAAAAAAACAAGATTATTTAGGTCACATGTATTGACCTAGCTTTGGTGCATACGTCACAGAGACTAGGTACGTATGTTTTTACCACAATTATTATAACTTGCATTAATATTAGCTAGCTTATATTCTTTGAGTATGTGAATAAATGATTCATTAATCCCTCAAGCGTATGTAAAGGAGACACAATAGAAGTTCTATTGTTATGCGGTCTCATGCGACCGCTCGGGTGTTGAAGGATAACAAAAATCTATTTATGGTAACAAAATAGACTTAAACTTAGAGACTTATTATAGTATTTGTCTGAAATAGGTTGGACCTGTGTTTCAGACTTTAAAAAAACTATGTTAGCAAACGAATTGCAATAAACTTACTAAGATAACACAAACATACCTATTAGCTAACTATAAATATACCCTACCACCTACTAGATGATGACAAACAGGTCTTCAGTCTCATCATATGACAGTTTTTTAAGATACTGATCTAATTTTACCTTACAGTTATGGTAATTAAGTTTGTATCATAAAACATTTTCGTAAATACAAATTAAAGTGTGTTCAAAACTACGATAACGGGGAAAAAATACAAAAAGTTGATAAAACCATCACATTAAATATTTCTGAATCCTAATACGAAAAAAAATACGTACGCGTCATAAAAAAAATCAATTTTAATCTATACTAATAAATTAAGCTGAAGAGTTTATTTGTTTGAACGCGCTAATCCCAGGAACTACTGGACCGATTAGAAATAATATTTTAATGTTGGATTTAAATAGCTTATCTATTGAGGAATGCTTATGGCTTTCACATCACGCTGCGATGGGAAGGGACTCAAAACGCGCGACTAAGTCGCAGGGGATGCTAGATCTGTGTAAGGTTACAGTGGTTTATGCTTCCTTTTAAATATTATAAGAATTTTGTTGTGTTTGGAAACGCCGCACTTCTTCCATAACTTGATTAAGCAGTATTAAACTTCTTTACAATAATAATTGGACAGTCACAACACATTTCCATAATAGTTTAGGTTTTGTATGTATGAAAATTTTAAGGAAGTGAGTACTGTAACAATTGTGAGGTAAGCACTTTATAACCCCGTATAAATACAGGGTGTCAAAAATTGAGTTAGACTCATTTGAGTGTTCCCCTCCACGGAAATCTTTAGTAAAAGGCGAAAGATTTATGCGTTTTGAAGGGAAACCAGAGTAATTGAACAAATGTATCAAAGAGAGGTCATCATCCGGAAAAATCTGAACGATTCGCGATGTAACTACGGTCAACGCCATCTATTGACGGAACTTAAGACTAAACTCAAAATGGCTGACGGAACGGAGTACGGACGGTATGGATCATTGTTATGTTGTCTTTTGTTGTGGTAGGGCTAGGGAGGCCAGGTACTAATGTAGGGTGAGGTAGTTGAACCATACATCAGCTTTGTAGAAAACGACAAGTTTAGAGCTGTGGTTGATTGGTAAAGTATGTTCTTAGCTTTAAGTCCCCCGTATCGTTCGCTTGTGCGTTTGTGAAGTTTATAATAATTTTAAAAATAAACGGATTTAGTTATGTACTTTGATCAACAAAAATATCATAAATGAAGATCACAAGTTAGATAGGAAGCCTTCTTCAAGAATTTAAATGAATATGCAATCCTTTTACGAGATATTTTTCTAGGGACATGCCGTTAAATTGGTCGCCTATTGATTGCTCAAAAGAGATTCATTATGGCCATTTTCAATCTTAGAAGAAGAGTAAGCTGCCGGCCATTTTTTTATCAATATAAATTGCTGACAATACCCTCACTTTACATTTTTGAAGCCGCACCCTATGTAAAACGTTATCTTGACCTATTTTCACGTGTCTTAAGCTGCGTCCCCAGTAGGCAAACGGTTCGCGGCCGACTGAGTGAGCCGCAAATTTGTGGCGAATTTTCGTGCGTCTGCGCAAGCGAACTGTTATGATGAGAACGATATCGCTGTCGCCGACTGGTACCTACCTGTTTTTACTTGGCGTCGGCCGCTTGCTGAGATAGTCGTCGCGCATTACGCTGCAAACTGCATTTCAAATACATGGAAGAGCGTACTAAATCAAAAGGCCGCAGACTCAGTCGGCCGCTAACTGTTAGCTAAATAGGGACGCAGCCCTAGACGATGTGATCATAAAACAGCTTAACAAAATATTATTCACAAATCAAAACTCTCTATCAACAGTATCTTTGGCATTTAACTTTTGACTTTCAACTAAAATTTATAATTGCTATTAAAGAAAATTATTATAACGTTTGACTGAATATAATATCATATAATAACTGACATTTATGAAAATGTTTGTCTCATCCAAAACTTACATTTGGTCTGTGCATTGAATCAGTTTTATTGACTTAGGGCTGATTTTTCAATAGTTAGATAAATCTTATCAAACTGATAAATTATAAAGCGGCAGATTTTAACAAATGACAGTTACGTATAATTGCTGACAATTAGATGACGTCTACAAATTAGCCATATTGTTTTTTGTTCGACGAATATTTTTTATCTGATTATTGAAATAACGGCCCTTAGTAAATTTCATTTTTAGAAATGAATTTAGTTTACTTAGGGCCGATTTGTCAATCAATAGTCAAATAAAACAAATCATAAAGAGACAGATTTTCAAAAAATGACAGCTACGTATGATTTTTGACAATTAGGTGACGTCTTCAAATTAGCCATATTGTATTTTGTTCGACGAATATTTCTTAACTGACTAATGAAAAGTCAGCCCTTGGTGAAATACTCAGAGTAAATATCACTTTATTTTATCTCAACCTTGGATCACAAGGACAAATGACCTCAGTCTCTTCTGAAACTACGAGGAACATTAGCTTAGTCACAACAACATAACGCTGGTCGTAACAATGTTTCTAATTGAATGAGTTAATGTTTAGCCTTGAAACCCCCGCCCTTGTTAAACACATGCATGGCTCATTCATGCTTCTTATTTTTCTATAGCGTAGTAACGCATAGCAAAATGTATTTTGGTATATATCTATACTTATATTGTTGTAATAAAGCTGAAGAGTTTGTTTGCTTGTTTGAACGCACTCATCTCAGGAACTACTGAAACGATAAGAATAAAAAAGTGTTGGATAGCTTATTTATTGAGGAAAGCTTTAGGCTATGACACATTACGATATGACTTGCAACAATGAAAAATGTTGCAAAAACGGGCGGAAAGATTCCTTTTGACTGCATTCGTTGCATACCTACCTACGCAGCGTAAACCGTTATTAACCGTTTAATTCGCGATTATTCCGCTTTAAAAGATCTACAATTTAACTTACTAAAAACGTTTTTATGTTCATAAATTTGGAAAAAATATATATTTTCTATTTTTAAGGTGTTTTGATGCATATGGTTATTCATTCTAATCAAAATAAACATATTTATCATCACAATCATTTTTTTTTCAAAATTGCCCTTTTGTCTATATAAAACTCGCAAATGTTTTTAATTGTGGCTGTTTCTCGCGGCTGGTCAGGTAGCACTAGCAACTCACAAAATGGCACTTTAGCTTTGAAGTTAGTCACCAAACCGTGTCAATTACAAAAGACAAAGAGGCACTCCCACTTTTTTTTACTGATAAAAGCTGAAATGGCAGGAGTCTCTTTTACACTGTAAAAACATATTTAAATCTCTGTGTAAAATATAGAGTTTATTTTTTACCTCTTATTTTTTGCAAAAAAACAGTTTTGGTGATTTTTGATTTGCGTCCCTTTTGTATTTAATGAGCGATATAGGTTAAAATACATAACGACCCTAAAGTTGTTTTTTTAAAAACGTACGGACTAAGTTGTGAAGGAGGTTATGGAACACATTATTGATCTTCAGAGCGTTTTATAACGTGCATTACCTAGACGAGGGTATAGACAATTTAATGATAATATTGCATTGTCTATCTATATCGACCCGTCTGGTGTAGTGGTCGAGTAATCGCCTACTACGCAGTGGGTTGCGGGTTCGATCCCCGCACAATACAAACATTTGTGTGCATGAACATGTCTGTTTGTATTGGTCTGGGTGTTTTCTATGTATATCATGTATGTATTTACAAACAAAAAGTATTTAAGTTTTATATCCTTTATCTGGCACCCATAACACAAGCTTTGAGTAGCTTACTTTGGGGCTAGACGGCGATGTGTGAGAATGTCCAAAGGAAAGGATAGTTAGGTCTACAAAAGAAAGTCGTATTAGTTACTCTGAAATGGCGTTCAAAAGGATGTTAGTTGCACTGTTTATAACTCAACAACGGCTAAACCGATTTGACTGAAAATTTGTGGAGATGTAGCTTAGAACCGGGAGACGGACAAGGGATACTTTTTATCCCGTTTGACGGGGCCGGGGCGAAATGATGTTCGCTGGGACCGCTTAACTTTTAAAATTACGGGTCTGGGTGGGACGGGGCTGGACGTGTCTGAGGGCGAAACAAACTTCGCGAGTCTGCTATAATTATTTCTTTCATCATAAATTAGCTTAATTTCGAAATCAGTAAGGTTACTGCGATTTTATGTAAGTTTTGAATCATATTTTATGGGTACAAGGACCTGAAACATCTGTTATTCTATTTATCTAGTCTAGACCGACTCTATTCTGGAACTACAGACACAGTATTGATCTGCTTCCGTGCCAGGCCGTGCGACGACCTCTCAGAGATTACGTATGTTTTTACCACAATTATTATAACTGGCATTGATATTAGCTAGCTGTGAGTATGTGAATAAATTATTCATTAATCCCTCAAGCGTATGTAAAGGAGACACAATAGATGTTCTATTGTTATGCGGTCTCATGCGACCGCTCGGGTGTTGAAGGATAACAAAAATCTATATTCATTTTTTCTATGGGAAAATCAGTGAACCAATGGCAGCATTACTCTATAACGATTGCACCATACCCTATAGCTGTCACGTCAAAAATTTGGGACTGATGATGGACAGCTCATTCACTTGGGCTAAGCAGATCGCGGAGACCAGTAGAAAAGTCACGTACTCACTTCGAACTCTCTACCGTTTCCGGAACTTTCTTCCAGTGAGTACCAAAATTCTGCTGATCCAGGCATTGGTGCTGCCTGGCATGGGCTACGCTGATGTGTGCTGTACGAATCTATCCCAAAACTTTTTGAACAAACTTGATCGTCTCCTTAATAACTGCATTCGCTTCATTTTTGGTGTACGGAAGTACGACCATATATCTCCATACCGGTCTAAATTAAATTGGCTCAATATTCGACAGCGTAAAAATCTTCGAATCCTCTGCACTCTGTTCAATATTCTTTGTAAGCCAAATTCTCCCAATTATCTTAAATGTAATTTTTAATTTATGAGTGACATCAGTTCCCGGACCCTCCGTACTAGCAATGCCCTGCAGCTGTACACACCTTTGCATAAGACTGCTTATGTCTCCAACTCTTTTACCCTCAGCGCCATCAGACTTTGGAACTCCCTCCCAGATACGATCAAGACATCAACATCAAAATATGTGTACAAAAAGTCTATACGCAATCTTTTTCTCAATGAGAATAAATAACATGATATCTGTTCAGCGTGAAGTATTGATTTTATTGTATTTATGTAGGTTTATTTAAAAGTATTTATGTAAGTATATGTTATTCATTCATTTTGTTAGTTTTTTTTGTTATTTTACGCCGCCTCAACTGTTTCTGTCTCACCCAATGGTTGACTGGTAGAGAATGATTTAAAGCATTAAGTCCGCCATTTGTACTTCATTTTGTTTGTGCAATAAAGAATATATAAATAAATAAAAAATAAAAATTTCCTATTACAGTTTATTAGATAATAGTTTAGGTTTAGTGTGTATGAAAATTTTAATGAAGTGAGTACTGTAATACTTATTGTGAGAAAGGACGATATAACCCCGTATAAATACAGGGTGTCAAAAATTGAGTTAGACTCATTTGAGTGTTCCCCTCCACGGAAATCTTTAGTAAAAGGCGAAAGATTTATGCGTTTTGAAGGGAAACCAGAGTAGCTGAATAAATGTATCAAAGCGAGGTCATCATCCGCAAAAATCTGAACGATTCGCGATGTAACTACGGTCAACGCCATCTATTGACGGAATTTAAGACTAAACTCAAAATGGCTGACGGACGGACGGTCGGTATGGATGGATGGATCATTGTTGTGTAATCCTTTGTTGTGGTAGGGCTAGGGAGACTAGGTTTTAATGTAGGGTGATGAGGTCGTTGAATCATTCATGACCTTTGTAGAAAACGACAAGTTTAGACCTATGGTTGACTGGTAAAGTATGCTTCTGGCACGAAACCCACCGTATCGTTCGCTTGTGCGTTTGTGAAGTTTATAATAATTTTAAAAAATAACAGATCTAGTTATGCACTTTGATCAACAAAAACAATGAAGATCACAAGTTAGATGGGAAGCCGTCTCCGGAAATTGAAATGAATATGCAATCCTTTCACGAGATAGTTTTCTGGGGAAAAACCGTTTATATTGGTCGCATATTATTAGCCCAAAAGAGGTGCATTAGGGCCAATCTCAGAAGAAGAGAAAGCTGCTGGCCATTTTTTCATAATAATCATTTTTATTTGCATCAAACATGTTATAAATAGATGATTGTTACACAATTTGAGTCACATGTTAGGCTAAAGGAATAGCATACAAATATCATATTTATCAATATTAATTGCTGGCAATATCCTCACTTTACATTTTTGAACTGCACTCTATGTAAAACGAAACCCTGACCTATTTCCACGTGTCTTATGCGCTAGACGATGCGATCTTATAACAGCTTAACAAAACATTATTCATAAAACAAAACTCTAGCAACAGTATCTTTGGCATCAACTAAAATTCATAACTGCTTATGAAATAAATTTAGGGCTGAATATAATATTCTGACATTTAAGAAAATGCTTGTCTCATCCAAAATTAACATTTGATCTGTCCATAACATCAGTTTTATTGACTTAGTAAATTTCATTTCTACGTAAATTATCACTCTATTTTATCTCAACCTTGGATCACAAGGACAAATGACCTGTCTCTTCTGAAACTACGAGGAACATTAGCTTAGTCACAACAACTTAACGCTGGTCGTAACAACGTTTCTAATTGAATGAGTCAACGTTTAACCTTGAAACCCCCGCCCTTGTTAACAACATGCATGGCTCATTCATGCTTCTTATTTTTCTATAGCGTAGTAACGCATAGCAAAATGTATTTTGGTATATATCTATACTTATATTGTTGTAATAAAGCTGAAGAGTTTGTTTGCTTGTTTGAACGCACTCATCTCAGGAACTACTGAAACGATAAGAAAAAAAAGTGTTGGTTAGCTTATTTATTGAGGAAAGCTTTAGGCTATGACACATTACGATATGACTTGCAACAATGAAAAATGTTGCAAAAACGGGCGGAAAGATTCCTTTTGACTGCATTAGTTGCGTACCTACGCAGTGTAAACCGTTAATCGTTATTAACCGTTTAATTCGCGATTATTCCGCTTTAAAAGATCTACAATTTAACTTACTAAAAACGTTTTTATGTTCATAAATTTGGAAAAAATATATATTTTCTATTTTTAAGGTGTTTTGATGCACATGGTTATTCATTCTAATCAAAATAAACATATTTATCATCACAAGCATTTTTTTTTTCAAAATTGCCCTTTTGTCTATATTAAACTCGCAAATGTTTTCAATTGTGACTGTTTCTCGCGGCTGGTCAGGTAGCACTAGCAACTCACAAAATGGCACTTTAGCTTTGAAGTTAGTCACCAAACCGTGTCTATTACAAAAGACAAAGAGGCACTCCCACTTTTTTTTACTGATAAAAGCTGAAATGGCAGGAGTCTCTTTTACTCTGTAAAAACATATTTAAATCTCTGTGTAAAATATAGAGTTTATTTTTTACCTCTTATTTCTGCAAAAGAACAGTTTTGGTGATTTTTGATTTGCGTCCCTTTTGTATTTAATGAGCGATATAGGTTAAAATACATAACGACCCTTAAGTTGTTTTTTAAAAAACGTACGGACTAAGTTGTGAAGGAGGTTATGGAACACATTATTGATCTTCAGAGCGTTTTATAACGTGCATTACCTAGACGAGGGTATAGACAATTTAATGATAATATTGCATTGTCTATCTATATCGACCCGTCTGGTGTAGTGGTCGAGAAATCGCCTACTACGCAGTGGGTTGCGGGTTCGATCCCCGCACAATACAAACATTTGTGTGCATGAACATGTCTGTTTGTATTGGTCTGGCTGTTTTCTATGTATATCATGTGTGTATTTACAAACAAAAAAGTATTTAAGTTTTATATCCTTTATCTGGCACCCATAACACAAGCTTTGAGTAGCTTACTTTGGGGCTAGATGGCGATGTGTGGGAATGTCCAAAGGAAAGGATAGTTAGGTATACAAAAGAAAGTCGTATTAGTTACACTGAAATGGCGTTCAAAAGGACATCCTTTTCGGTGTTAATCGGTTTAGCCGTTGTTGAGTTATAAACAGTGCAACTAACATTAGTTGCACTGTTTATAACTCAACAACGGCTAAACCGATTTGACTGAAAATTTGTGGAGATGTAGCTTAAAACCGGGAGACGGACAAGGGATACTTTTTATCCCGTTTGACGGGGCCGGGGCGAAATGATGTTCGCTGGGACCGCTTAACTTTTAAAATTACGGGTCTGGGTGGGACGGGGCTGGACGTGTCTGAGGGCGAAACAAACTTCGCGAGTCTGCTATAATTATTTCTTTCATCATAAATTAGCTTAATTTCGAAATCAGTAAGGTTACTGCGATTTTATGTAAGTTTTGAATCATATTTTATGGGTACAAGGACCTGAAACATCTGTTATTCTATTTATCTAGTCTAGACCGACTCTATTCTGGAACTACAGACACAGTATTGATCTGCTTCCGTGCCAGGCCGTGCGACGACCTCTCAGAGATTACGTATGTTTTTACCACAATTATTATAACTGGCATTGATATTAGCTAGCTGTGAGTATGTGAATAAATTATTCATTAATCCCTCAAGCGTATGTAAAGGAGACACAATAGATGTTCTATTGTTATGCGGTCTCATGCGACCGCTCGGGTGTTGAAGGATAACAAAAATCTATTTATGGTAATAAAATAGACTTATACTTTGAGACTTATTATAGTATTGCCCCGTACCAACTAGGGAAAATCAGTGAACCAATGGCAGCATTACTCTATAACGATTGCACCATACCCTATAGCTGTCACGTCAAAAATTTGGGACTGATGATGGACAGCTCATTCACTTGGGCTAAGCAGATCGCGGAGACCAGTAGAAAAGTCACGTACTCACTTCGAACTCTCTACCGTTTCCGGAACTTTCTTCCAGTGAGTACCAAAATTCTGCTGATCCAGGCATTGGTGCTGCCTGGCATGGGCTACGCTGATGTGTGCTGTACGAATCTATCCCAAAACTTTTTGAACAAACTTGATCGTCTCCTTAATAACTGCATTCGCTTCATTTTTGGTGTACGGAAGTACGACCATATATCTCCATACCGGTCTAAATTAAATTGGCTCAATATTCGACAGCGTAAAAATCTTCGAATCCTCTGCACTCTGTTCAATATTCTTTGTAAGCCAAATTCTCCCAATTATCTTAAATGTAATTTTTAATTTATGAGTGACATCAGTTCCCGGACCCTCCGTACTAGCAATGCCCTGCAGCTGTACACACCTTTGCATAAGACTGCTTATGTCTCCAACTCTTTTACCCTCAGCGCCATCAGACTTTGGAACTCCCTCCCAGATACGATCAAGACATCAACATCAAAATATGTGTACAAAAAGTCTATACGCAATCTTTTTCTCAATGAGAATAAATAACATGATATCTGTTCAGCGTGAAGTATTGATTTTATTGTATTTATGTAGGTTTATTTAAAAGTATTTATGTAAGTATATGTTATTCATTCATTTTGTTAGTTTTTTTTGTTATTTTACGCCGCCTCAACTGTTTCTGTCTCACCCAATGGTTGACTGGTAGAGAATGATTTAAAGCATTAAGTCCGCCATTTGTACTTCATTTTGTTTGTGCAATAAAGAATATATAAATAAATAAAAAATAAAAATTTCCTATTACAGTTTATTAGATAATAGTTTAGGTTTAGTGTGTATGAAAATTTTAATGAAGTGAGTACTGTAATACTTATTGTGAGAAAGGACGATATAACCCCGTATAAATACAGGGTGTCAAAAATTGAGTTAGACTCATTTGAGTGTTCCCCTCCACGGAAATCTTTAGTAAAAGGCGAAAGATTTATGCGTTTTGAAGGGAAACCAGAGTAACTGAATAAATGTATCAAAGAGAGGTCATCATCCGGAAAAATCTGAACGATTCGCGATGTAACTACGGTCAACGCCATCTATTGACGGAACTTAAGACTAAACTCAAAATGGCTGACGGACGGACGGTCGGTATGGATGGATGGATCATTGTTGTGTAATCCTTTGTTGTGGTAGGGCTAGGGAGACTAGGTTTTAATGTAGGGTGATGAGGTCGTTGAATCATTCATGACCTTTGTAGAAAACGACAAGTTTAGACCTATGGTTGACTGGTAAAGTATGCTTCTGGCACGAAACCCACCGTATCGTTCGCTTGTGCGTTTGTGAAGTTTATAATAATTTAAAAAAATAACAGATTTAGTTATGCACTTTGATCAACAAAAACAATGAAGATCACAAGTTAGATGGGAAGCCGTCTCCGGAAATTGAAATGAATATGCAATCCTTTCACGAGATAGTTTTCTGGGGAAAAACCGTTTATATTGGTCGCATATTATTAGCCCAAAAGAGGTGCATTAGGGCCAATCTCAGAAGAAGAGTAAACTGCTGGCCATTTTTTTCATAATAATCATTTTTATTTGCATCAAACATGTTATAAATAGATGGTTGTTACACAATTTGAGTCACATGTTAGGCTACAGGAATAGCATACAAATATCATATTTATCAATATTAATTGCTGGCAATATCCTCACTTTACATTTTTGAACTGCACTCTATGTAAAACGAAACCCTGACCTATTTCCACGTGTCTTATGCGCTAGACGATGTGATCTTATAACAGCTTAACAAAACATTATTTATAAAACAAAACTCTAGCAACAGTATCTTTGGCATCAACTAAAATTCATAACTGCTTATGAAATAAATTTAGGGCTGAATATAATATTCTGACATTTAAGAAAATGCTTGTCTTATCCAAAATTAACATTTAGTCTGTCTATAACATCAGTTTTATTGACTTAGTAAATTTCATTTTTAAGTAAATACCTATCACTCTATTTTATCTCAACCTTGGTTCACAAGGACAAATGACCTGTCTCTTCCGAAACTACGGGGAACATTAGCTTAGTCACAACAACAACTTTATGCTGGTCGTAACAATGTTTCTAATTGAATGAGTCAATGTTTAGCCTTGAAACCCCCGCCCTTGTTAAACACATGCATGGCTCATTCATGCTTCTTATTTTCCTATAGCGTTGTAACGCATAGCAAAATGTATTTTGGTATACATATATCTATACTTATATTGTAATAAACCTAAAGAGTTTACATGGATATTAATTCTAATCAAAATAAACATTTTTATTATCACTTGCATTTTTTTTTTACAAAATTGCCCTTATGCCTATATAAAACTCGCAGACGTTTTTAATTGTGACTGTTTCTCGCGGCTGGTCAGTGCTGTTACCATGAGTTTAGGACTGTTTACTCGCTAGCGACGACGTAAAAAATGTCTATGGAATATTTCACAGCGCCTCTAGCGGTCACTGACAGAACTAACAGTTTCCATACAAAACGTTACGTTGTCGCTAGCGAGTAAACCGTCGTCGCTATCGAGTAACTCATGGTAACGGTACTTGTCGCAACTCACAAAATGGCTCTTTTGCTTTGAAGTTAGTCACCGTGTCAATTACAAAAGAGGCACTCTCACTATTTATTACTGATAAAAGCTGAAATGGCAGGAGTTTCTTTTACACTGTAAAATCAGATTTAAATGTCTGTGTAAAATATAGAGTTTATTTTTTAGCTCGTATTTTTGCAATAAAACAGTTTTGGTGATTTTTGTTTTGCGTCCCTTTCGAATTTAATGAGCGATATAGGTTAAAAATACATAATGACCTTTAAAGTTGTTTTTTAAAAACGTATGGACTAAGTTGTGAAGGAGGTTATGGAACACATCATGATGTCCAGAGCGTTTTATAACGTGCATTACCTAGACGAGGGTATAGACAATTTAATGATATATTGCATTGTCTATATGTATCATAACATAAAATTAAAATTCGTATTGGAAGAGAAGGACAAGTAAAAGTTGTCCAACGAAACTGATTTAAAATGTCAGTAACTAACTTATGTATGTAACATTTGTAGCTTAAAATAAGATAACCTTTCGTTCAGGTGATTTATACCAATCTTACTAAGTTAAACATATTATTTTACCGCATGATAAACAGTCGACACAAAATATCGAACGTGCAGCTCTAGTGTAAAACTAAATATATTTTTTTTAACAAAATATTCGTAGATATATGCATTACCTGTGTTATTCTGTTTTCACTGTTTACGTAAATAAACGTTTATAGAAAATAATAATCAAACTGTGTACTTTAAATTTGAAGCGCGTTGGTAAATATAAATCGTATATTAAGAGGCTTCAACTGAAAAAAAAAAAAATACCTGTTGAATCATTATTTGTTGGGGTTATTTCGCTGTAATGAGCAACAATCAATCACAGATCAAGTTACCATGTTTCAGGAGAACTATTTCTTCAAAATATAAATACACAGTTCAACTTAAATTTAAAAAAAAACACAAAATTGCACTCCGGGAGTGCCGGCAGAAGTGAAAACTTGAATATCAACGTTGTGCATTTTTGATTTTTTGGAATAGTTAGGGAATAATTTTGAATGAATTGCTCTTATTATCAATATAAAAGTACTATAATTTTTGTGATAGAATACAATAATAATAATAATAATAATAATAATAAAAATAATACTTATAATAATGCAATAATAATAATAATAATATAATATTTTTATAGAATACAATATTTATTTATTGCGCTATCGTACACAAACATTACAATTTATATTATATTAAATTACATTAAAAAGTTTATCTCTCAGAAAAAACAACTTACATCCATAATTTCGCCAACCGTCTTACGGTTTTTCGATCAGCCCACGTGTCCTGACGCGAGTTTCACATTTTTCCCCCATCCCACAAAAGTGCTCAACGCCGCTAAAGAAGTTTTCACTTCAAAAACAAATAAAAGAAATTTTCAGCGAGCCTTCATGGGCTTCCAAACTGACTGACAGCCGCCAAAAACGGTTCTGCTACATCGCTTAACGCATCTCTTTTTATCACACAGTTTTCTGCTAGTGACATCTCGCTTTTGTCGTTCTATTCCATCATCATCATCATCATCATTATCAGCTAAAGGACGTCTACAGTTGAACATAGGCCTCCCCCACAGCTTTCCACAGCGACCGATTTACCACACCTTTCTATTCCAAAGAGATAATAATTTTATGATATGTATTTAAAAGAAAGTCGTGTGAGTTACACTGCAATGACGTTCAAAAGGATAATATAAAACATCTTAGTAACACTTTTTATAACTCAACAACGGCTAAACCGATTTGACTGAAAATTTGTGGAGATGTAGCTTAGAACCGGAAGACGGACAAGGGATACTTTTTATCCCGTTAAACGGGGCCGGGGCTGGGGCGGGACAGGCCGGTGCGAAAAAAATACGCTGGCACCGCTTATTTATTACCACGCTTTTCTTAGCTTGGGTTGTATCTATGTATGTATGTAATGGAATCTTTGAGCATAAATTTGACCGATTTCCAGAAGTTTGATTAATTTGAAACTTTGCACACGTATCAAGGACCGATGACAATGCAATAATTTAATAACAGTTTCTCAATATCCTTATAAGGACCGCCAGGATTAATAAATTCTTTCGTGGATCCTCTGTAAGGGAGTAAGAAAGATAGAGCTATTGCGTGTCGCATGTCCGCAAATAATTAATTGAAACATCGAACTAAAAAATGAAAAATAAATTATAGTTTAAAAAAACTAAAAAACAACGCTTTTATAGCTAACCGAACTAAAAAGTAGAAAATATTTTTTATTTACAAAGAGTTAGAGAATAATTCAATTCAGAGTAAAAAGCGTGGGGTGTTTGATATATTAAATGTTACAATTATTCTACATGCAACTATCTATGTGCGGAGAGTTATGAAAAAAACATAGTAAAAAGTTATGAAAATATAGTAAAATGCACCCCACGCTTTTTAGTCTGAATTGAATTATTCTCTAACTCTTTGTAATTAAATATTATTTTCTACTTTTTAGTTCGGTTAGCTATAAAAGCGTGTTTTTTTAGTTTTTTAAACTATATTTTTTGTATAATTACGGGGCTGGGCAGGACGGGCCGTGTCTGAGGGCGAAACAAACTTCGCTAGTCTGCTATAATTATTTCTTTCATCATAAATTTAGCTTAATTTCAAAATCAGTAAGGTTACTGCGATTTTATGTTAGTTTTGAATCATATTTTATGGGTACAAGGACCTGTAACATCTGTTATTCTATTTATCTAGTCTAGACCGACTCTATTCTGGAACTACAGACACAGTATTGATCTGCTTCCGTGCCAGGCCGTGCGACGACCTCTCAGAGATTACGTATGTTTTTACCACAATTATTATAACTTGCATTGATATTAGCTAGCTGTGAGTATGTGAATAAATTATTCATTAATCCCTCAAGCGTATGTAAAGGAGACACAATAGATGTTCTATTGTTATGCGGTCTCATGCGACCGCTCGGGTGTTGAAGGATAACAAAAATCTATTTATGGTAATAAAATAGACTTATACTTTGAGATTTATTATAGTATTGCCCCGTACCAACTGGGGAAAATCAATAGAAAAAATGAATAAGGTTAGAATGGTTTTGATCTTTCGTTTGTATGGGAACCTCTGTCGCCGGTGGGAGTTACCACGCTGTTGCTGCAGTGATAAAAGTACCAATCAATGAATTAACGCACCAATATCACAAACCAATCACAATTTCCGCTAGGAACTCTGTGATTGGTGTAATTAGTACTTGAAACCAACTACCAATCACAGAGCTTCTAGCGGTGAAACCTCCTATCATCATTCAGATACGTTCGTTCTTTTATGTCAAAATACTAGTGATGTGGTAAAGGTCGATTATTATAAATTCAATTACCGATGTAATGTTGTTTCTCTTTGTGAATAAACATGTAGGATTTAAGTTTGAAATAATTTGGATAATTTAACAGCTCATTTGATCGCAACTAAGGGACTACTATTGCCTTTCGGTAAAAACAATAGAAGAAAAAAATGATTTGCTAAACGTTACTTGAAATGGAGTTACTTATACCTTTAAACATTAGATTACTAAAAATAGTTCTATTAGTAGAATTGAATCATTCTTTGTATTAAGAATAAGTAATATTACTTAAATACGACAAATAGATTCCAATTTAAGGAAAAATGTTTAAAGGTATAAAAGCATAAAGGTCTACATTATTCAGGTATTATATCTTACCATGCTATTTATTCATTTGTATTCTTAGCTAATACCATAAAGCCGAAGAGTTTGTAAGTGTTTAATCGCGCTCATCTCAGGAACTACTGAACCAATAAAAAAAAAGTTTTTGTGTTGGATGTCTAATTTATTGAGAAAGACTTTAGGCTTGAACTTTACGCAGGGTCGGAAGGGGAGAGAACAAACTCTAATCGAAAATAGTTAAGATTACAATTAAAAAAATACAATGTACCTATCGACGTATGGTTGACCGGTATAGAATGGTTTTGGCATTAAGTCCGCCACATGTACAATTTTATGTTTCGTGCATGCGCAAGTTTTCAATAAATAAATATGACCCAAGTTAGTATGGTGGTTAAGTTAAAGAAATGTACAGCTGCATTATACAACAGTAAACCTTGCAGTGCTTTTGTTCGCATTTAAATCACATCACCAAAGGGGTTTTGCAGATGTTTGTTAAATTACAAAATTATACACAAACTCACAATAAGTGTATAGCTGATTAGAAATAACTCTTACAAAAATATTTGTATGCAGGGTTATTGATAATATGACCGGATCCTTTTAAGAGTTGATGGGGGAGCTCATTTGGGAAAATCTTGATCCCAGAATATACTTTCCAAAAGTCAACCATTTTTAAGGAAATTTTATTTTTAAGTTTTCGTAGGAAAACGAGATTTCGTAATTATGATAAAATTAATACCGAATGCTTTTAGATGCTGCAAGAAAATATCAACCGATACTAGCTTACTAGCTTAACGTGCTTCATGAAGCACGAAGATGCTCGTTGTTTAGGTCACTTAAATATGGTCGGTATGGTCACTCATTAAAACACGATCGCGCCGTAAGTTGTTTAACTTCGGTATCACTCGTACCCTATTTTACAAATAAATAGAACAAACGATAAATTAAAATCGAAGATAATAACAGCGAAAGTAGAAAAGTTGAGGATTAAGCAGTGCGTTTTTGCTGAGTTATATTTTTATTGCAGGAATACGTTATTTTGGTAGCACGAATTAGAATACAATACATTTTTTTTTTCAAATAGCTCTAGTAGTTCCTGAGATAAGCGCGTTCCAACATATGAACTCTTCAATTTTATTGTATTTATTTTATCATTATTATGTTTCAAATAATTAATAAACAAAACCTATTTTTATCTTTAAATCCATCAGTAGGGAAATTACCATTTATCGATAATTTTACTGTGCTGTGAGCTACATCCCTAGTGATGCGTATACAAGCGAACAAAGCAAATTGGACGCGATACATTGCGTGTTAAGATAGCAGATTTGTTAAAAATATGTGTGGACAGTCATCAATGAATATTTTTTTTTGAACTTAGTGCAAGAAAACCGCTATCATTTGAAATATCATAATTAAAAAGTGTTTTTTTGCAAATAATGTCGAAATAACTACGTATTATTACTCATCGGTGAAAAAATACACTTTCTCTCTCATTTTTTATGACCTGGCTTCACGCTCTTCAAGTAATTATAGCAAAAGACGGCATTTTTGACAAAAAATAATGCAACGCTCTTGTCACGCGACTGAAGTAGCTACGGCTCAATGCAGGCATATGCCTACAATTAAGCTCGCTGCCGCACTGACCGGGGCCATTCTAACCTTATTCATTTTTTCTATGGGAAAATCAGTGAACCAATGGCAGCATTACTCTATAACGATTGCACCATACCCTATAGCTGTCACGTCAAAAATTTGGGACTGATGATGGACAGCTCATTCACTTGGGCTAAGCAGATCGCGGAGACCAGTAGAAAAGTCACGTACGCACTTCGAACTCTCTACCGTTTCCGGAACTTTCTTCCAGTGAGTACCAAAATTCTGCTGATCCAGGCATTGGTGCTGCCTGTCATGGGCTACGCTGATGTGTGCTGTACGAATCTATCCCAAAACTTTTTGAACAAACTTGATCGTCTCCTTAATAACTGCATTCGCTTCATTTTTGGTGTACGGAAGTACGACCATATATCTCCATACCGGTCTAAATTAAATTGGCTCAATATTCGACAGCGTAGAAATCTTCGAATCCTCTGCACTCTGTTCAATATTCTTTGTAATCCAAATTCTCCCAATTATCTTAAATGTAATTTTAAATTTATGAGTGACGTCAGTTCTCGGACCCTCCGTACTAGCAATGCCCTGCAGCTGTACACACCTTTGCATAAGACTGCTTATGTCTCCAACTCTTTTACCCTCAGCGCCATCAGACTTTGGAACTCCCTCCCAGATACGATCAAGACATCAACATCAAAATATGTGTACAAAAAGTCTATACGCAATCTTTTTCTCAATGAGAATAAATAACATGATATCTGTTCAGCGTGAAGTATGGATTTTATTGTATTTATGTAGGTTTATTTAAAAGTATTTATGTAAGTATATGTAATTCATTCATTTTGTTAGTTTTTTTTGGTATTTTACGCCACCTCAACTGTTTCTGTCTCACCCAATGGTTGACTGGTAGAGAATGATTTAAAGCATTAAGTCCGCCATTTGTACTTCATTTTGTTTGTGCAATAAAGAATATATAAATAAATAAAAAATAAAAAAATCCTATTACAGTTTATTAGATTATAGTTTAGGTTTTGTGTGTATGAAAATTTTAACGAAGTGAGTACTGTACTACTTGTGAGATAAGGAATTTATAACCCCGTATAAATACAGGGTGTCAAAAATTGAGTTAGACTCATTTGAGTGTTCCCCTCCACGGAAATCTTTAGTAAAAGGCGAAAGATTTATGCGTTTTGAAGGGAAACCAGAGTAACTGAATAAATGTATCAAAGCGAGGTCATCATCCGCAAAAATCTGAACGATTCGCGATGTAACTACGGTCAACGCCATCTATTGACGGAATTTAAGACTAAACTCAAAATGGCTGACGGACGGACGGTCGGTATGGATGGATGGATCATTGTTGTGTAATCCTTTGTTGTGGTAGGGTTAGGGAGACTAGGTTTTAATGTAGGGTGATGAGGTCGTTGAATCATTCATGACCTTTGTTGAAAACGACAAGTTTAGACCTATGGTTGACTGGTAAAGTATGCTTCTGGCACGAAGTCCACCGTATCGTTCGCTTGTGCGTTTGTGAAGTTTATAATAATTTTAAAAAATAACAGATCTAGTTATGCACTTTGATCAACAAAAACAATGAAGATCACAAGTTAGATGGGAAGCCGTCTCCGGAAATTGAAATGAATATGCAATCCTTTCACGAGATAGTTTTCTGGGGAAAAACCGTTTATATTGGTCGCATATTATTAGCCCAAAAGAGGTGCATTAGGGCCAATCTCAGAAGAAGAGAAAGCTGCTGGCCATTTTTTCATAATAATCATTTTTATTTGCATCAAACATGTTATAAATAGATGATTGTTACACAATTTGAGTCACATGTTAGGCTAAAGGAATAGCATACAAATATCATATTTATCAATATTAATTGCTGGCAATATCCTCACTTTACATTTTTGAACTGCACTCTATGTAAAACGAAACCCTGACCTATTTCCACGTGTCTTATGCGCTAGACGATGCGATCTTATAACAGCTTAACAAAACATTATTCATAAAACAAAACTCTAGCAACAGTATCTTTGGCATCAACTAAAATTCATAACTGCTTATGAATTAAATTTAGGGCTGAATATAATATTCTGACATTTAAGAAAATGCTTGTCTCATCCAAAATTAACATTTGGTCTGTCCATAACATCAGTTTTATTGACTTAGTAAATTTCATTTCTAAGTAAATTATCACTCTATTTTATCTCAACCTTGGATCACAAGGACAAATGACTCTCTTCCGAAACTACGAGGAACATTAGCTTAGTCACAACAACTTAACGCTGGTCGTAACAACGTTTCTAATTGAATGAGTCAACGTTTAACCTTGAAACCCCCGCCCTTGTTAAACACATGCATGGCTCATTCATGCTTCTTATTTTCCTATAGCGTAGTAACGCATAGCAAAATGTATTTTGGTATATATCTATACTTATATTGTAATAAACCTGAAGAGTTTACATGGATATTAATTCTAATCAAAATAAACATTTTTATTATCACTTGCATTTTTTTTTACAAAATTGCCCTTATGCCTATATAAAACTACGTTTTTAATTGTAACTGTTTCTCGCGGCTGGTCAGTGCTGTTACCATGAGTTTAGGACTGTTTACTCGCTAGCGACGACGTAAAAAATGTCTATGGAATATTTCACAGCGCCTCTAGCGGTCACTGACAGAAGTAACAGTTTCCATACAAAACGTTACGTTGTCGCTAGCGAGTAAACCGTCGTCGCTATCGAGTAACTCATGGTAACGGTACTTGTCGCAACTCACAAAATGGCTCTTTTGCTTTGAAGTTAGTCACCGTGTCAATTACAAAAGAGGCACTCTTACTTTTTTACTGATAAAAGCTGAAATGGCAAGAGTCTCTTTTATTTTAAACTGTAAAATCATATTTAAATCTGTGTAAAATATAGAGTTTTTCGTTCTCATTTTTGCAATAAAACAGTTTTGGTGATTTTTGTTTTGCGTCCGTTTCGCATTTAATGAGCGATATAGGTTAAAAATATATAATGACCTTTAAGTTGTTTTTTAAAAACGTATGGACTAAGTTGTGAAAGAGGTTATGGAACACATTATTGATCTCCAGAGCGTTTTATAACGTTCATCACCTAGACGACGGTATAGACAATTTAATGATATATTGCATTGTCTATCTATATCATAGAATTAATATTTCTATCGGAAGAGAAGGACAAATAGAAGCTGTCCAACGAAACCGATTTAAGATGTCAGTAACTAACTTAAGTAAGTAACATTTGTAGCTTAAAAAATGTGATAACTTTTTGTTCAGGTGATTTATACCAATCTTACTAAGTTAAACATATCATTTTACCGCATGATAAACAGTCGACACAAAATATCGAACGTGCAGCTCTAGTGTAAAACTAAATATATATTTTTTAACAAAATATTCGTAGATATATGCATTACCTGTGTTATTCTGTTTTCACTTTTTACGTAAATAAACGTTTATAGAA